>JABSTQ010004831.1:0-48732 GCA_013358835.2 Ixodes persulcatus | reverse complement strand
TCAAAGTCAAACTTTTGCGGCCAGAAATTTTTTTTTCTGGGTAGTGTCCCCCCTTAAGTACTCTAACGGTTGGTGATCTGTCTCACCATCAAAATCTTTTCCATATAGGTATATGGCATATTTGCCTACTGCCCACACTAGCGCGAGACATTCGCGTTCTATAGCCGAGAAGTTCTTCTCGCTCGGGCTAAGCTTCCGACTACCGTAAGACACTGGGTGAAGCATGCCCTCGTGTTTTTGCAAAAGCACTGCTCCAACTGCCTCGTCTGAAGCGTCTGTTCGTAAGACAAACTTCTTTGACAGATCTGGTGCTAACAAAATTGGTGGTTCTGCTAGTTTGCTCTTAAGTACCTCAAAACTTCTTTCGTGTTCCGTATTCCACAGGACCCTATTGCTTTGTCCCTTTTTTGTGAGGTCCGTCAGTGGTGCAGCTATCTCTGCGTATCTTGGAATGAACTCCCTGTAATATCCAGTAAGGCCTAAAAAGGCTCGCACTTGTTTTTTCGTCTTCGGCACAGACGCTTGCTGATTCTTCTCTAATATTTCCGTCTTCGGTGAAATCTGTCCCATGCCTAACTTGTGGCCCAGATAAGTTATGGAATTGAATCCCAACTCGCATTTGTTCGGTTTCACCGTGAGCCTGCTCTCCCTTAAACGTTCAAAGATTTGCCGCAACGTCTGGCAGTGCTCGTCCCAAGATTCTGTTGCAATTAGAATATCGTCAATGTAGTGGTACACGTTCGGTATACCCTCCAGGACGCGTCTCATGAGTTTTGTGAACATCGCCGCTGCTGTCTTCAACCCAAATGGCATGAACAGGAATTGGTAAAGACCGGAGGTCGTTGAAAAGGCGGTCTTCTCTTTGGCTGACTTTTCCATAGGTATTTGCCAGTACCCCTTCGCGAGATCTAGTTTGGAGAAGTACTTCTTTTGGCCCACTAAGGTAAATACCATATCTGCTCTAGGTATTGGTTCCGCGTCAGCAACCAGTACATCATTTAATCTCCTAAAATCTACACAGAGCCTATTGGACCCGTCAGGTTTCTTTACCATTACAATGGGAGAGTTGTAAGCCGAAGTGGATCGCTCAATAATGCCTAACTTCAGCATTTCTCCTACTTCTTCTTCTACCTTGTCCTGGATGGAAAAAGGTAGGGGATACTGTCTCACGTATACTGGTTTTTCCGTCATCAATCTTAGTGTACACTGTAGTACATGTGTTCGGCCTGGTAAGTCAGAAAATATGTCTTCATATTCTCTGCTTGCGTCAGCCAGGTCTTTCGTTTGTTCCAGACTAAGTCTGGGATTGATTAGCACATCCTGAGCCCCTTGTTGTCTCTTTAGGCTAGGTGTTGTGATCTCTCCCAGGTCTTCTGGATCATCTTCGATCACCATTACTCCACAGCTCTGGTTGGGGTGCACGCGATCCACGTACTTCTGCAACATGTTCACGTGGAACATTTTTCTTTTGTCACCTACCAGAAGTTCATAGTTTACGTCACTTTTTCGTCTTGTAACTTCGTATGGTCCCTTCCACTGCATCGTCAACTTATTGTGCTCACTGGGTAGCAATATGAGTACTCGGTCCCCTGGCTCAAAACGTCTAGCCAAGCTTTTCTGATCATACAATTTTTTTTGTTTAGCTTGCGCTTCTGCCATGTTCTCATGCGCCACCTCACAGGTCTTCTTTAGCTTGTCCTTTAGTTCGATCACGTACCCATAGGAAGTTTTTAGCTGTTCATCTAAGCTTTTGTTCGACCACAACTCCTTAAGCATGGTCAATGGACCTATCACATTGCGCCCGTACAGCATCTCGAACGGCGCAAATCCTAGACTTGCCTGGGGTACTCCCCTGTAAGCGAAAAGAAGTGCGGGGATATACTTGTCCCAGTCGGTGGGCCGTTCTTGACACGTTCTCCGCAGCATACGTTTGATTGTGCCATTGAATCTTTCAACTAGCCCATTGCACATTGGATGGTATGGTGTGGTCATAGCTGCCTAAACGATAACAGGCGGCTTATTTCTTTCATGAGATCTGAAGTAAAGTTTGAACCTCGATCGCTTAAAATTTCTTTGGGTATTCCATATCGAAAGAACATTTCTACAAGGGCTTCTGCTACCTGTGGTGTGTCAATAGTTCTCAACGCCACTGCATCTGGGTACCTGGTCGCCATGTCGACCATAGTCAAAATATATCGATTTCCTTTACTTGACTTCGGTGTTATTGGTCCAATGATGTCAATGGCCACCCGGTGAAATGGTGTGTCAATTATGGGCATAGGTATCAGTGGTGCCTTCTTCACAGTGCCTTTTGGTATTGTACGCTGGCACACACTGCATGATCGCACGTAGCGTTTCACATCCCCTTGCATTCCTGGCCAGAAAAATTCTTCCGCTACTCGCGCGATGGTAGTTTTTACTCCTTGGTGGCCAGACATGATTCCATCATGAGCGAGCTCCATTACACTTTCTCGATACCTTGTTGGTACGATGAGCTGAAGCCTGACTTCCCCCGAGCTAAACTTACATCGGCGAAACAATATACCATCTTCCACAACGTACTGTGTCGTTACATCACATCTCCACTTCCGCACCCTTTTGTCAAGGTTCTCAAAGCATTGCCGCAGACTGTCATCCGACTTCTGTTCTTTCGTTAGTTGTAGCGCTGTTACTTCCAGCAGTTGTATGACCGGTACTTTAATCTGTGGCAGTGGTTTTTCTTCACTTTCGACCTGATTTTTCGTTTTCACTGCAAATGATACTTCGTTATCAATCTGCGTGTAATTCGGTCTTTCCTTTGATTTTGTGCTTAGACTCTCGGTTCCCCGGGTTCCTTGTGGTGGGTTGCTCTTCACGACTGGCGACATACCCTCGTAATTACCGTGAGAGACTTCGTCCAGTTTTTGTTTTACTGGGGAGCCTATATCGGCGTTTCGTCTGCGCCACTCTCGATCCGGACAGTCCACTTTTCGGACTCCGGGGATATTGCCAAGTATCAGGTCATATAGTGGATCTTCTGCGCACTTTGCATTTACTTTACCCGTGTAATAAGGACTCTCAATGTCGATTATGGCTTCCGGCATTGTTCTCACGGTCCCGTCCACCAGGATCACCCCCGTGGATGTCCCTGTGAGTTCCTCATCGTGTACAAGATTCCTTCTCACTAATATGGTGTTCGCACCGCTATCTCTAAGCACTGAAATACTATTACCATGCAGTCTACCCTCCACCACTGGCATTATAACTCCCAAATGGTGTTCTGAAACACTGTCAGTAACTGGTGACATTTTAGATTCCTTATTTTCTTTCCCCTGTGCTTTGCTGGTCCTTTGTGTACTTCTTCCCTTGTCGAGAAAGCATGCTACTTTATCTTTCGATTTATTTCTGCACTGTTCGGCCCTATGTACTACTTTACCACACTCCCAACACCGTACGCCTGTGTGCGTTTGTCTGTATCCACGTCTGCAGTCACTTGCCTTATGCCCGGTCTTGTGGCATAGAAAGCATAAAGGAGGTGTTCTCTTGGGTCCACCCTTTTGTTCGCTGCTCCTGGCGATATCGCCGTCGTGGCTCTCTGCTGCGCCTACCTTATCCCTTATCACGCCCAGATTGCTCTTTCCTTGCGCCTCCAGGTACTGGTCTGCTAGCTCTGCCATCTCTTGTGCTGAGCTGACCTTCCGCCCTATAAGAAAAATGGCCAGTTTTGGATGACAGCAGCACAAGAATTGCTCAGCAATCATCCTATCCCTCAGCGCGTCGTACATCTTGTCCGTCTGCGCCATCTCCAGCCATCTATCGAAATAATTTGTCAGTCGTGTGCAAAACTGTAAGCCTGTCTCTGCCTCCTCGGGCTTGCTCTTTCTAAACTTTTCCTTGAAGCCATCTGCTGTTAGCCTAAATCTTTGCAGAAGGGTGATCTTGACCTTCTCGTACTCCAACGAGTCATCAGCTGTCATCCTCCCGAATGTTGTTAGGGCTTCGCCGACGAGACAAAGACTAAGTGAGGTTGCCCATTCCTCCTTTGCCCAACCCTGACCAATCGCTATTCTTTCAAATCTATGAAGATATGCATCTAAATCGTCCCGCTTCTCGTCAAAAGGCGCCATTATTTTCTTCAAGCACGCGTGCCTCCTAGGCTGCTCTTCTCCCTTTTCGGCTGGTGTTGACCTATCCGTCCGCTCTGTTTCTGCTAGTCGTAACTGAAGCTCCATCATCGCTCTTTCATGTTCTGCCTTTTGTTGTTCTCTTTCGGCCTCGAGCTTCGCGTTCTCTCTCTCCCTCTCGGCTCTCTGTTGTTCTCTTTCGGCCTCAAGCTTCGTGTCTTCCCTGGCAATCATTCGGCCTTCTCTTTCGCGTTTCCTTTCCTCCTCTATGAGATGCAACGCTTCTTCTTTTGTCAACCCAAGGGAACTGCTTAGTGCTAATATTTTCTCCAAATCCATTTCAATGATTTGATATCAGGACGTCAACAGTGCATCCGTTCTTCCTCAGTCTGCGGTCTGATCCTGGCAGGCTCGCCAAATTTGTAGGGTTCTGGTATGGTCAGACCACCAAATGAGGCATCGGGACACACTGTCGATGTATCAAAAGAAAGTATATTAAAAGAAAACTAGCCAAACTAATTACAAATGTACAGTTGCAATAAAGAGGTTCATCTCACAATCAGTTCCGTTGATGATAGGTTTGCAGTTGACCTCAGCCTTCGGGTTCTTGGTCGATCGTCGAAGATCGTCACTGCTGGACCTGGTCCTGGTCACCGTCGAAGTCCGTCGCTTCGGGATTTGGTCCAGTTCACCGTCGAAGTCCGTAGCTTGTGGAATTGGTCCCGCTCACCGTCGAAGTTCGTCGCTTCGGGATTTGTCCAGCTCACCGTCGAAACTGTGGTTCAGCCCGCTGGTGCCTGCTCGGAGCATCGTCGAGCGCAGCCGGTCGCTTGTTCGGATCGCAGCCGAATAGTGCTTGCCGCGAGCTCTTTCAGCCTGAGCCTTGCCACTCTTCTTCCACCTCTTCTTCAACCGCTCACAGCATGACAATGATGTATTATGTGTGTATGATGTATTATATGTATATGATGTAGTGTATATGTATGTTGATGCTCGCTGCATGCCAAGAGGGGGTTAAGGCCTTGTCAGGCATTCGTGCCTTTAGCCTTAGACCCCCTCTGCGGAACATGTATCCGCAGACACAAATAAAGAAAAAAAAAAAAAAAGAAGCACCAAACAAAAGCATGTCAGAGTACTCAAAACGAGTCTCGTGACCTAAATATTGCACAAAATGATATATTTTGCTTTTTTTTCGTGCACACTCTTTTTTGAAACATATTCGGTGATGTGATTGGTCGGAATCATTTGGGAGCACCTTTTGCAGCAGCCTAAAGCCCATTTTGGAGCGTCTAAAAGAACTTTTGGAGCATAAAATGTCTTACAAATGCAGCCGTCTATACTAGGGGAGTCTGCAAAGAGGGTGGGACATGATTCGAGACAAGTTAGCCAACAAAAAAACTTGTTTAAGTCACACATATATATGAAACCGGAGATGACGGATGAAAAAAGGGAGGCATACTGTGTGCTGTCCCCTTTTTTCATCCATCGTCCCCTTTTTTCGTCCAGTGCACCGAAGCTCGGTAAGAAGCAAGCTCAACGGGGCTAACCCGCCGCAATCAACAATTCGAAAGACGCAAACAGTGCAGTTCTTCTCGAAGCCAATATCGAAAAGCATATTATTCGAAACTACTATTCAAAATTTCGAATATTCGCACAACCCTACAAATAGCTCCACTCACAATGAACCCACAACCACGTGCAAAGAGTGATCCTTAGAAGTGGATCAAATACAAACAGAATACTGGCTCTATTCGGTACTTTTCCAGCTGAATAAAATACCCTTTTCATTATTTGTTTGTTTCTAAGTAACAATTTCGAATGGAAACAAGCGCTTAAAAGCCCACCTGTCTCGCGTAATGTCCCCACGAAACAGAAGCACATTTCCGTCGTCAAAGCCGACTGCCATCAAGTTGAGGTTCTCATGTACTGCCAGAGACTTGACCTGCATCGAAAGCAGCACAATGATCCGACTAAAATTAAAACATGGGGCACTGATGGTCTATTATAATATATACCGTAATACTATAGTAGGAAATTTCAACAAGTGGCAATTTGTTTAAATATTGCCAACTTAAAAAGCAACAAAAATAAGAGTTTCAGGGGGTTTGATATACTTACGGGAGATACATTGATACCCGCAACAGCACGCACAATCCTGACACACAGTGGAATGCCTTGCTTGTCTGCCTGAAAAAAAAAAATGAAAAGATGTTTGTTAATGTTTAATCGATCATTAAATACCTGGAAACAATTTAGAAAACCTAATGCAGTCTCAAAAGTGGAACCAGACAAGGACTAGATAAGGCTTCGATGCATAAACTATTTCTGCCTCATTACCACAAAAAATTTGGCTAAAACTAGGATAAAATTGACTTGTATAGATGACTAATACTATTGGCCTGTGCCCTCTTCATTCTTGTTTTGCTGACAGACACCTTTGTTTGGAGTAGTATAGAATGTTTTCTTACCTTCTCTTGGTTCCAAACTTTGATCAAGGGATTGATTCCCTTTTCATCAGCCTAAGAAAAACAACAATATGCTCAATTCAGTCATGGGAGCCCTTGGCATATCATTCCTGATGCCTACTTTTTGAGTTCAACTGTAAAACATTCCCTTCTTAAAAGGCCACTGATACCCCTAACATAAATGTATTTTTTGTTGCTACAAACAACTAAAAATCATCCCTAGGCATACATTTAAAAATTTTAAGCTTGAGAAAGACCTGGATTTGCAGAGAAAGAAAATGACTTCTAGAAGCCGGATTCTGAACCTCTGACCAAGTTGATGATGTAGACGGCAAAATGGTGCACTCCTTGCCTCTTTGGGTGACTTTAGACTGAAAATATTGTTCAACTTTCACTTTCCTGCTCATCGATCGCTGGCGTGCACATGCCGGTCAACCATGCGCCTATTTGCACCGCTCCACTTAGTCGGTCTAGAATGCTTTTTGAAGAGGTAAAGAGAGGAACGACGTGTTGTGCACCTTGGCGGGCAATGCGAGAGATGACAACAATGTCTTGATCGCCTGACAATAGACCTGTTGCAATACGTACGACGCCACGACAACGGGGGATTTTCGGAGCCCTCGGCACAAATCACGCACATTCTCATTGCGTCTCCACGACTGCGCGTGAGTGGCGGCAGCTACTGCCAATGGCCCTTGGGGCATTGCAGCTGTCCGCTGTCCTATCCATTCGCCGGCATGTTGTATGTCATTGGCGGCGTACCGTATCTGTGCTGTCTGTAGTACCCAGGTCAACTTTTGTCTGCGTTGCGCCGTTGGACGGAACTTGGCAGACCTTCACTTCTTGCAGTGTCACCAAATCCACCTATTTTGCACCGCAACCGTGGCAGGGTTCGACTAGGTTCGACGAAGTTTTGGTGTAGCAGACTACGGAGCTGGTACAAAGGAGAGGGATGAGATAGGGGCAGCCTCGCAAGCTAGCCAATGCCATACCCTCTCCCTCATTTCCGTGCGCTCGTCCGACTCGGCTGCTCCAGCGCTGTTGCCTTGGTAAACCTGCGCCTGCTTGAGTATGTCACGTGGTAGCGGGAGGAAAGACGATAGGAGGAGCATACCGAGGACTCTCATAATTCGTCGCGCGGCGCGAGCAGGCTTTTGGGATATTTGTAAAGGGTCAATTGCTCTCTTTAAGTTGAAGGGTTATCTGGAGCCGAAAAACACTCATCTGAGCCATTGCCAACTTCCCCATCACCCCCATCTCTCTCATCGCCCTCGGCACTGCCACCGAGTATTGCCATATGGAGTAAAAAGAAGCCAGGAGACAGCCAGTGCCTCTTTATAACACTTCCTGGTTCAGAATGTTTACCCTTCAAAGTCAGTGGCAAAGAGTGCTTGCAATCGTTGTAAAAAAACATATTTGATGGAATGTCAAAACCAATTGTTACACACATGCAACTTAAAACACCTCTAAATTTATTTAAAAAAAAAAAAAAAAAAAAGCCCTTGTAATCTACGTCATTGAAGCTTCGCAGGTAACGGGAGGCAGTTTTCACTCAAAACTGTTATTCAGGTTTTGGAAAACGTAACAAAGCCATTAATGAAATTTAAGCTTAACATCTTGCAAATGTAACATATAAAATTGCCTTTATAAAATAGCATTTCAAGATATAAGCCAGAAATGCTCCAAGATTTTGCCGGCACCTGCAAGCTTTCTTTCCATGATATCTCCTCTACCTTGTCTGCGTGCCAGCAGTGTGCCCTCCACACTGCCAGCAGCGGAGAAAAAGCATTGCATGGTTTTCAATCGCCGACGTTGCGACACCTAGTCGGCGACAAAAGGAAAATGTGACTAGCAGAATTTTCACTTTGTAAGGATGATTTTGGGACCAAATTTCCACCATTACAATTTTGAACTTCAGCAATATGACTGAAAATCTGCCAACAAGCTCCCTGCATCAAAGACATGCTTTCTTGGGAGCAAAGTAGCCCTCTAAGGCTGGATAATGTGCTATTGTAACTAGCAAAATACAATTTTGAGCGGAACTGCAATGTGTCACCTTCAGGCACCAGTTTTCTGCTGGCAATTTTACAGTGAGGACTCCCTTCCCAAACCCTAGAGAGAAAAAAACGAAAAGAAAAAAAATACCTGTGGTAAATTTAGGAATCTTTTTTGAGGGGTAGGGAGGGGGTATGAGCTAGGCGTGAAGAGTGGTTGTGGTGAGGGGGCTGGATCATTCTGAGGAAATATTTCGATCCCGGAACCCTTCCTCTGCCTCCATTGCTGAACAATACCAAACAGAGAAAAGACATGACAAGCTCACTCCAACGGTGACTAGGAGGGAGTTCTCTCGCATCTGCTGCAGAAACTCGATGGTGAGTACGTAGGCCTTGAAGCCGGACATCTGTAGCTGCCGGTTGACGTAGATCACGTGACCCTCCACATCTCCGAGCACCAGCTGCCCACGCCCGCTCGAGCTGCATGTCACGCTCACGTCCTGCACAGTCACGTGACCGACTCGAAGCACCGCACGCAGCGCACACAACCGCCGGAGGAATTACTACAAAATGTTTAAGGTGCAAGCAAAAAACAGTGTGTCTTTCAAAGTAGCTGCCACCTTTAAATAGTGGGATTCTAGAAGTTCTAGTGCATAAAGAGGCACAGTCGAGTTGTACAGTCATGTCGCGTTAATTTATGGATCCCATTAATATGAATACCCTCCTACATAAAAAGGATTTTGTGGATGAACTAAGGAAATATGTGCGTTTCTGTCTCAATCTTATAGACCACTCACATTACAGACCATTTCTTAGGGAACGGAGGTGTCCATGTTAACGAGACATGATAGTAGAAGGAAAGCATACAAAACAAATTTTCGTTATGAACAGTGACTCAAGCGCAAAATTGGTTGAATAAATGCTGTCCATACGGAGGATTTTAGTTTGTGTTGAAACCTGGGAACTCCTGTCTTCACTAGAGACGGAGAATTTGGCCAGTGGGAAACAATTCTGCTTATTGTTGTAGGCAAATGCTTGCACACAACAATTACCAACTAAATACACCACACCATGAGATTTAAAGCTGTCTGCTTTATCACCTACTACGTACAAACAGAAAGGCTTTTACAATGATAATGAGGAAAACTAATGATGGGCAATATGCAAAATAGCAGCACCCCTAGTGGTTCAGGTGCACTCTGGGAGCAGGAGACTGTCAATAGGTAATTTCGGTTTTGGTATCTGTTTTGGTTTCGCCGAGTCGTGCATCTGTCGTATGCTATCATCTCTGCACCGCCATTCCTCACGTCGTCAAGGATTGCTCCACACTTATGTGAGATGCAGTTAGTACCTTTTTCTTCTCGTCGCTACATATCAGACACAGTGGATAACGAAACAATTAGGATTTTGCTCGCACAGGGACAAGGAACGAGCGAAAACGCCGCAACGGCAAAGTCAAGTGAATGCAGATCGATGTACGCAGAACACCGTGCCAGCTCACTGCATGCATTTGTTTGCAACCTTGAGAGCAGCCACTGAGACTAGTATTCCGGTTTTATAACACCCCTGCTTCGCCGATCGCTATGGACATACCAACACCACAACTGTGTCTTGATAATTCCCATGGCCAATTTCCTCACAGCGACGTAGTAAGAGGCGCGTGTCTGCGTTTGAACGCATTCTTGTACAGCGAGGTTCGTCATGTACCACGTTGGCCTGATTGAAACTAGCGACTAGCGAAGCAAGGGTGTTATAAAACTGGAGTACTATATAGTCTCAGTGGCTGTTCTCGAAGTTGCAAACAAATGCACGCAGTGAGCTGGCATGGCGTACGGCGAACGTCGATCTGTTTACTTTACTTCACCGTTGTGGTGTTTACACTCGCTCCCCGTGCCAGCAAAATTGTAATTGTTTTGTTATTCGCTGTGTTTCATATGTAGCAACGAGAAGAAAAGGGTACTAAGTGCATCGCGCATAAGTGTGGAGCAATCCACGACGACTGAGCAATGGTGGTGCGGAGACGACAGCAGATGACAGATGCAGAACCAGGTGAAACCGAAAACGAAACCACCTGCCGACAGTCTCCTGTTCCCAGAGTGCACCCGAACCACTAGGGGTGCTGCTATTTTGCATATTGCCCATTGCTTCATGTGACAGTACCTTTCTTGGCATCAGGATAGGAGGGTTCAAATTCCATTTAAAGATGGATGATTGCACAATGTTTCCTGTTTCATGCGTAACAGGCCATAGGCTTTCCACTTTCAACTGAAAAATGCTAATAAACATTGATCCGTTGGTGTCAAAAGTGGAAAATCGGCTAATGCCGAAAAACACTGATTTCCGGAAATTTTTGTTCCAACTAAGACTGTTTTTGTTGAAACTCTCCCGTTTTAAAGTTGACACTTGGTTTTTCATGAGACTTTTTTACAGATAATCACGGTTTCCAGAGTCCGTCCGAAACAGATCACAGAAGTACATGGATATTTGAAAAATAAACAAATTCCGAAAAACATGTACCGTTTTCCCTCATAAATAAACACCGGAAAATCTACAGCTTTTGCATTACTCAGAACACCGTGAAAGATAGTGTATCGAGTGCCTAGCTTTGTCCAGCACCTTTTTTGTACAAGGTGTCGAGCAGGTGAAATGCTAGCTAGCTGTGCACTCGTGCCAATGCCTTTCATTGGTACTGGCACAAGTTACCGTTCCTCATATTCTGCTACATATCATGGATGCGATGTAATATAGTCACCATGTAGCATGCATTTCGATCCCATTAAGAAGACCAAGGTGGATAAGGTCAAAGCTTTGCCGAAACAACTCTCAAGCTTTTTATTTGCTGAAGATAGCCTCAAAGTCTTATTTTCGTAGCTTATTTTTTATCCGGTTGATCTAAAAATACTTATTGGAAAACATATCTGGTCATTGCATCTTGAGTAAATTAAGCCAGTCTCTGGTCCTCAAATCAAGTAAAAGGTCCCTGAATCAGAGTTAGATTGTACATGAATGATAAAAACGAACATGTTGCTTCACTCGATATAGAACCCCAAGGATTACACGACTTGAAAGACATGTGCATAAACATGTCTGATTATTTAAGTGACAGAACACATGAACCATAAGTAGCAACTACGATTCACCACCCATTAATTCAATCAGAAATATCAGCAACGACGGGAATTCAAGAATGATCAGCACAAAATTAGTAAACGCTCTTCCAAACAAATAGATCGGATGTCTGTTGATACCAAGTGTACCCAGTTCCCACTGAGTCACCAGTTCACATGTTTATCACTCTCGGTCGACAGAAACTTACCTTGAGCTTCTCAAAGTTTTCATTGGTCTCGGGGTCCTTGACGACTTCCTTGTCGAAGAAGTTATACCGTCGCAACTGAAAATCGCGATGGTTGCTTGATTAGTTATTAATAAGCTAACAAGCGTAATGATCAGCAACAACGATTCAATAAGACAAGGAAGGGGGTGGGTCAGCAGTGAAAAAGTACTACAGCTGCGAATGTATCTTTTGAGTCGCAAGTCTGAGAAAACAAAACCGGAATAAGCAGAAGATGCATATCTCTCAGGTACCATTTCGAAACCGTCAGAGCGAGGAAAGAGTGAGTAATTTAATAAACAGAACGGTTCCTTCTACGCGATAGACTGATGGGCTGATGGTGCACATGAGTTCGCACTAGGTATCCGCAGCTTTTAGAAGCCCACGTGAAATGCAATTATAAGATTCGAGTTCTTTGAATACCAGTTAACATTGGTCTCAATTGCTTAACAAATACTGGCGTGGTAAACACCAGAAACATAGCGTAAACAAAAACTCAACGGTGGAGTACACTCACCTTGAACGCCATTGCATTTTCGGTTTCACTGTCAGCCACTTGGTGACGCTGTAGGCTGTAGTCGCAGAATTGAAGATCATCATCGTTGTCTGCTGCCGAAAACCTTCAAAATAAATATTCCTCTATTGTCTAAAATATTTGTGCTCCTAAAAAAAGTCATAATGCATAATGTTTTGAAAGATATATCTTCATTACTGGCACCGAATGTGCGATAAACACAACGAGGGATAAACAGATTGTGTTTCGTTTTCAAGTTCCGAAAACTGAAACTCAAGTTAGCCGTAACAATAACGTTGGCCGAAACGTTTCGACGCATTTCGTTTCCGTTGAAGCGCTTCAACAAACATCGCATTGCACGTGTAAGTGCAATTTCCGAGTGTTTAAAACATTTACTTGTTAATAAATACACTCCCGGGAAAAGTTGGCATTTCTAATAACTTGTCTTAAACTCTGCTGGCGAGCGTTCAAAGAAACTGACGGCGACATCGCGACAGCTTAATCGGACCAAACAAAACAAAGAAACACATTATCGATCCTTAAGATGGTTCTCAAGACAATGCAGACACCCAAGGCGCCCAGATAACCCCGGTGCCGTCCTACATCGCGTTCTCTCAAGTGCTGGCCCCATTGTTTTGAGCGATAGCGATTCCGAACTCCTTGTAAGAGAAAAAAAAAAAAAAAGAAGTAAAGTGACGTTGCACTATGGAAGCCCTTACTCAATGCGTAAGAACATCAACCACTTTATATAGGTGCATAGAACAGTGCATTTCTCAGCGATGCCACTACAATCAGTGTTGACCAGTTCATCGTCTGGACTCTGGAGTTGCCTCCACTATTCCATTCAGCAAATAGTGACTTCAGCGATAATCTCCCAGTGCTCTCATCAGAAGTGAAAGCAGAAAAATGCGCACTTTTTTCCTCTGTCTCTAATTTTAATAAATAAAACATATCAAAAAATCGATAAAATAAAAAAAAAATCCCACATACACAATTCAGACTTTCTTTAATAAAACTTTTTTTTAATGTATCTTTTTAGTTTAATTGCCACCCCCGCCCCTTTCGATCTGGGTGAGCATCGTACCGACGTGCGGTCGTGTGTCACTATACCCCAGGCAAGCAGTCGTAGTGCACTGGCTAAATTTATCTACAGTTGGTCGCCCCACCCTGGCAGACTAAACCCCGGCTGACTAAACATCTAACGACTCTCTCTCTCTTTTTTATTATTATTATTATTATTATTATTATTATTATTATTATTATTATTATTATTATTATTTCGTGCATCTAGCTTAGATAAACAACGAAATCATTACTATCAAATACCTATATGTCCGGGTCAACATCTTAGGAATAAGGGGACAATTAAAAAACATTATTAAAGATCCCAACGCGATGATTCCATCGAACCATGAATCGCAAAGTCGGCACCTATGACGTCACGCCAAGGGCATGTGATAGCAGCGCCACGCGCCTTTCGTGCGGCGTGTTTGCGGAACACGCGCGCGGGTGGGGACTTGGCCTTGCGACGGGTCGCTCCGTCGGTTCCGTCGCATTCGAGCGCTCGCTCCCCGCCTGAGCTCGCCGGAAAGTGTGCAAGGATTTCTCTCTCTGGGAGGCGCACGACGGTGCACCATGTGAGCGCCTCACCATGCGCGTTTGCACCACCAAGGCTGCTGCTGCCTTGCTTTGCGGTTGCACCATCGGACTTGTGCTCTGTTGTCGACCCGTGGGAGGAATTAGATGGCTGTAAGTGCTTTTCCTTCTTATATTCCTGCCTGGATGAGTAAAAGAGTGGCAGCCTTCGAATGTCCCGCTCAAAAACTTGTGCTCATAGAGCGACTTCGGGAATGCTGACAGGAGCGTTGCGAGCAGGCGGAGCGAGTGCGCACGTGTCCGTTTGAGGACGTCTTTCTTGGACGATCGCGGGTTCTTTAATTTGGAAGAAATGTAGCGCGTGTCATTGATTTTCTTGTTTCTTTTCTAAATTGTCCCAATGTCATTTTGACTCACTTCCTTTGGTTTGGAGTCCGTAATGCATGCTTAAAATGATTTACTCAACTTGACCGGTGTCGTTGATTGATAAATATTTATACAAACATGTATTTTATGTCCATAAAAATCGATTCTGATCGAGTTACTGACGCCAATATATATTTTAATTGTTTCGCTACTCACTGTTCATAATTCGTTCTTCTTTGCTAATACGCGCGTTTGCAATAAATTTAAAAAAATAATCGTAATATTAAGGAACCAGTTCGGCACTTGATTACACCGCTTATAATAGTTCGTGGTAATTTTTATGTCCCATTTTCTACGCTTTTAAAAGAGAGACTGTAATTAATTTCTCAAGCCCGAGATCATACTTCGGCCGAACACTCTGTTTCCGAGAGCGCTCGCGAGAGAAAGTCCCCGTCCAAAGCCTCGTGCCCGTGGCTCCCACGAGCCGCCGTAGACCTGTAGACGAAAGAAAAGATTCTGGCGATTATTTTGACGAGTTGCGTCCAGGGCTTAAACTCTGGGGGGTCTCAGGGGGTCTCGGACTCCCCACCGATTTTAACGGATGGTCTGAGACCCCCCTCCACATCCCCAGCCTTAGTGAAATCAAAATCATATCTTGCAATAAAATCGCTTGTTTTCAGGGATGTGACTTTTGGAGATAAGCAATTTGACGGTTGCAGGTACAGCGTGGGAAGAGTCAGCAGTGGACTTTATTTTATGTGCGTCTAGTACCTCTCGTCAGAACATCCCCCCCCCCCCCCCCCCCCCTACCTTCTTGTAGGGACCACCCTCTAGTTACGGGAGACTTGAAGCACTGGTTGCGTCCATCTTGGGGACCACAAAGGTATTCTTCACAATCGTGAGCCGAAAACATAATCTCGACGTAAATCACCTGGGTGAAAATGAACGACCGGTGCACCTGCGTTTTTCCAGCTCCGATGTTTTATTAATACTGTTAGAATGTCCGGCCGTGAATACCGTTTAGTTCACCATTGCTGGTAGAGTCTCTTAGTTAAAGGGACCCCTAGAGTTTTTTAGTCAGTCGCATGTGGCATGACAGGTGACTGAGTCCACGGTGGCTTCCTTGTCATGCTGAAAGCGATACCGTGATTGTTTCGACGTGCTTCCGTGTCGGTTTCGTCGAACACCTGCGGAGCTGAATGATAGTCATGTCTGGGTACAATGGACCCCATTTAATAGGAATACCCCGCTACGCGGACGAAACGTTTTTCGGGAACCGTCTGGTTAAACGCACGTATTTATTTCTCGTGATCATAGACGACCCACATTTTGGGCGATTTCGGAGTGGAACGGAGCTGTTCCTGTCAACGGGCCGTCACTGTCTAACCCATGATCCGGAGCTCGTAATGATCTCTGCGAATGAAAACATGCGCTAATGAACAAAAACAAACGAGCGCTGACGCGATACAGGTCATCGAGGAAGTGCTGATAAAGCATATCGGGTTGGGAGTGGGAGCAGGGGAGATGACGTCACTGACCGACACGAAACGTATTCATTGAATGGGTGCCGTGGCGGACTTACCTGGCTTGTTCGGACGTGTCTGAAGGGAGAAGGCCTGAGGGACCCGGTGCAGGTATACCGACGAATACCGCCTTCTATTCTTTATCATTGTGGCTAAGCAACTCTCGCTATAGGGTATTACTTTTACCTAACCACTCCCCAAATACAAGCGTTCAGTTATCTGTTTAGCAATCACGGCCAGTGTGAGGCGGGCGCATGCCATCGGCTTTTGATACGTGACTAAAAAAACAAGAAAAATAATTGTTTTTCGTGTTGCTCGTTTATTTCCGCCGAGCTCCGCCAATTTTTGTTTATTATATCTTTGTTAAATATAATTTAAAAATTCGCTCTCAATGTGATTTTTTTTTTTATGTTACTATGTAGTATCTCGTCTCACTTATCCATACTTTCCTTCGAACTGCGACAGTAATACGTTGTGGCTATTAACATCTTGGGTCAGAAAAAAAAAAATAGAAATAAAGACACGCGTAGAAACGCATCTTAATTTCTCGGCTGACTCAAGAACTCGTGCATGAGTGATATTGTTAGGGTATTAAAGTTACTTAACTCTTTGTTTGTTCTCATGCCAATGTTTTACGACGGCGCCGTAGCAGAACGACTTTTTATGACCACATAGCGAGCATAACTTTGCCTTCATTAAAGTTTATATCTGGTTTTCATAGCCATTGTGACAACACTGCGTCGGTCTGTACTCTTTAGTTAGGCTAGCACTCTTTCTAGGTGTTGGCATGTTGGCACGTTATATATAGGGTTCCGCGTTTGCGGTTTCTATTTTTTTCAAAATTCGGCGTACTTTTTTCGGTGTTTATTTTAAAACTCAATTTTCGGTTTTTTTCGGCGTATATTTATGCCCACAAAAGTTCATCGGCTTTTTTTGGTGAATATAAAATGAACACCAACGGACACCGGATCAGATGATCCTTGTAGCTCTGATATTTGCGATCACTCAAAGAATAACGGCACAGCTACATTGAAAAAGGAATAGACACTTTATTTGGCAAATGTGTGCTACTGTAAAAGAAACAAGAAAAACAACAACACAGAAGTACATGACAAGTCAGATATGAAGCCTATGCCCAAAATCATGAAACTTCACCTTCTGTTGGGGAAATGGAGCGTGCTGGTTAAGTTACGGTGTTTGAGGAGAATAACATAGAGGACGAAAACCGGACGACGCGTTTCTCCAACTGGCAGCATACAAGAACATCAGGATAACATGATCTTGTTATAGTAAACACACATGCACTTTCCGAGGTTCTCCTCGTTGATCCGCACTCTTTCTTTTCTGTTAATATGACACTGAGTTTCGAGAATGCCCTCTCAACGCTAACACTGGACACTGGCAGGCTGAGGAGATGAAACGCTGCCTGAGCCAAAATCGGCCAATCAACCAATTGTGACCGCCAAAAGAGACACGGTGCGCCGTTTCGAAGCACAACACAACATGCAGAGCCTTCATCAAGTCAGTCTTCCTTACAACGAGTTTGAAAACACGCTCGTACATGGCGAAGTCATGGAGCATTTCGGACTTCACGTTCCGATCGATTATGCGCACATTAAACCAAAACGTTGTGATGGCACCCGTGTATCCCATACATTGGGACACGTTTCGATAGACACTGTCGTTCCAGTTTTTCGCCACTGCTCTGCGGTACGACTGGAAGGTTAAAGTGACCTTTTCCGGTTAAAATTGAATTTTAGAAAAGGAATTCGACGTACTTTTATCGGTTTAAATTGAAAATGCCGAACCTAAAAACTGACCTTTTTCGGTTAAAACCGAATTTCCGAAAATGGATTTGGCGTACGTTTATCGGTTTTTATCGGTTTAAACCGAAAACTCCGAACACTAGTAATACGCTATAATTGTTCATATGTATTATTTGTTTGTTTGTTTTAGTTGTAAGTTTACAGTTCAATTAAAGATTTTAACGCTCCGACCGAAATTCAAGTTTAGCGAGGTCTAAATTTGGCGAACGCGTGTGGATATATCCTCCCATGCTTTTTGGGGTATTTTCAGAAATATTTGGACCCCTTTTTGTTTTGTTTTTGTAGCCAAAAAGTGTTTCAGTTGATATATCTTGAGTGTATATAAAAGTTCTTTTCTAAAAGTTTATTCTTTTAAGAAACAGCACGTTGCCTCAGAAACTTTATTCTGCGCGACCGTGTATTGGCGATCGGCACTATACAGCAAGGCCAAACACAGATATCGAACGATCATCATTAACGTTGATTTTTGTTTCTTGTTGCGCGCTCTATGGTATCAGATTACCTCGTCTCAGTTCTCCGGAAGCTTGTGTGTCCATATATCTGCGTCCTTGTACACAAATATATACCGAGTCAAATTTAAAGCGAGTCGTATTTCTTCGAAACGTTTTTTGCCTCCTCCTATGTGTTTTTTCCTTCATTAGCGATCAAAAACCAGCTGTTTTTTTTTTTTCTTGTGACGCTTAAAGGGGCCATGAAACAAATTTTGGGCTGAGATAAACGATTTTCAATTGGGACTTCACTAATCGCATATCATTTAGTTGGCCAAGAGAAAGAGGGTAGAAAGTCAACAGCCAGCTTTTCGGTACAAACATTTGAAAATATAGCGGACTATATTTGTACATTCTTTCCTTCGAAGGCCTTTTCACTATGATACATCCGCAGTTCCCAAAGCGCGTCAGCGGTGCTAACCTGACGTCAGCCGAGCCCAGCTCACGCATTGGACACGAGAACTGCGTCACTCGGACGTATGCGCTCGTCAACAATCAATTCGTCGACAAATATTCGGATTCGCGTTCGTGGCCAATGAGTGCCCTGACGGAACTTATCGT
This sequence comes from Ixodes persulcatus, assembly GCA_013358835.2. Classification (NCBI taxonomy): domain Eukaryota; kingdom Metazoa; phylum Arthropoda; class Arachnida; order Ixodida; family Ixodidae; genus Ixodes; species Ixodes persulcatus. The sequence continues at coordinate 29,965 of JABSTQ010004831.1, read as the reverse complement.
CACTGGGAAATGACAAGTTCTATGGTGTGCATAAAAAGCACGGTGGAAGCTAGAAGTCATCGCACCGGTGCCGAAGAATGTCACGACGACGTGATTTCACAATTCGCATTTGAGTTGAGGATTAAAGCTAAGGAGGAAGAAGTAGGAAAATCGTTTCATGACCCCTTTAAGCGTGGTTTTTATACACGCATCCCATTGCACGTGCCATAGTTGCGTAGTAATACACTTCCCTTCAAGCCGAGTCCGCGCACAGCCGACACCAACTGAACTCACTGACGTCACGCCACCGAGGTGGCGCTGCTGTCGGTACTGCGCATGCGCAGACGCTTCACTCCTCCCGAATTCAGTTTCTGCGCAAGCGCAGTGCCCACACCTGGTGGGAGGCAAACCGGGCAGTCCCCAAAAGTGCATCGTCACGACGCTCGTCGTCTTTGTACGTTTGATACCCTCGGGTTAATATAATTACGCTCTGTAAATGGTTCGCGATCCTGCCCCCCCCCCCCCCCCCCCTCCCTCTTCTTTTTTCCTTTGCGTGGTTTAATTTTTTAGTTGTTTATAGAACTGTTTCCCTAATCAATGCACTTTTGGCCATAATTAATTGGCTATGTCGGATCGCGGCATCGGCCGAGCTCCGACTCGGTGCGAAACGGCGTATAATTCAATTATACACTTTCCGGGTAATTTGTAAATGTAATCGTTTAGCTCGGACCAAGTGTAGTTGTAGTTGAATTACTTTCGGCTCAGTATAGTCGTAAAATTTGAATTACAATTGCAAACATTTTTTTAATTATTATTTTCGTACGTATTTTCGTACGGTTCTACTCTGGGCTTTCTGCGTCGGTGCTCTTCTGCCAGTTCGCGGGGATTTCGAAGCGCTAAAAAGACGGCACCCGTGAGCGTGTACCGTGTACGAGCTAACTGTTATACAGCCTGGACGGCACAAGAATATATCTTCCATATATATGTATAGGCTGCAGGCTTTTGCACTTTACTAGAAAAAAAAAGTAATAGATTACAATTATAATTACTCGTTCAAAAAAGTATTCAATTAGATTGCTTTATATTACTCGAGACGAAAAAACAAAAAAAATGGCCATTACTTGAAAAAGAAACCGTTATACTTCTCCGATTACATGATATTTACAAAAACGACAGATTTTCTGCCGGTATGAGAACGGGCCCTTTCCTGCTGTCCAGTATGGGGTAAGAATCACCGAAAGGCCCGTGCGTCTGCTTTCCCGCACAAGACTCGGAGAGCCAATCACCGCAACTTACGTAGGCAGCTCAGCGAATGACGATGCCGAAACATATCTTTAGACCAAAAAACGCAGTCTGAGTTGTGACATTAAGCGATGCAAAACGTCGCGCTTGCATTGCTTAATGTCACAACTCAGACCGCGTTTTTTGGTCTAAACATAGGTTGCGGCATCGTCATTCGCTGAGCTGCCTACGTAAGTTGCGGTGATTGACTCTCCGAGTGTTGTGCGGGAAAATAAACGCATGGTTTTTTTTTTTGTTTTTTTTTTTTTAGCTGTATAAATTAGCCATTTTCTTAATCCATCCCATCAATTTTGGTAAACCGTCCTCCTGTCGGAGATTTGATTCGAGGATTCCTTGGTAGGCAACCTGTACGAACAAAGGGGGCCTCTAGAAACGGGGGGGGGGGGGGGGGGGGGGGTAGCGGTTACAAGTAATTCTAAAAGTAATAAGATAATTCTCGCGATTACTTCCTACTAAATCTAATTGAAACATTATAACCCCAAAAGGTTCTTGGTTACAAGTAATTTGATTGCTCGTAATTAGAATCCCGTACAAGCCTGCATGTAGTGCAACAGCGATGTCTTGCATTGTCAAAGAAAAAAATCTAAATTACAGTATCTGAATTTGATGCGTACGTATACTATGATATTCAAAAATTCATGCACGAGCAGTAGAGGGGGTACACGCTCAAAAGGGGGGCACACACACGAAACGGGGTACACGAATTGCGTACACATAATGAGCGTATTCGAAATTCATGCACACACACACACAAATAGAAAAAAAAAAATGAAGAATACATTTCTATACTTCAATGCAACGTTAGGCGTTATGCAGGGAGGTGCATAGATTGTTAGACGTAATTAATATATTCAAAATTCATGCACAGACACAAAAATAAAAACCACGAAGAATACATTTTCAAGCTTTAATACAGCTCTCTGATCTCTTATATAAAAAAACAACGTCATGAGGAACTGAGATTAGCTCCTCTGAAAGTTAGTTCACCTCCCTAAAATATTTTTTTAAGGTTTAAAAAGCGCATACAAAACAAGGACAATACAGGCGCAAACTCACAACTGAGTTCATTAGAAAAACATCATCACTTATATACACAAAATCTTTTGCCACACCTGCAATAAAACCATTCACCCCTTTCACGGGCTGCTGTCTAGAAAATTTACTTTTTGGAGCAGAAAAAGAGAAGGCATGTTAATGCAATTGTCATCTTTTCATTTGGTGTAAAACGCCTCTATAATCTGTCTCTCCGTTATATATTTTGCTTTTCTTTTTATTGTCCTTGTTTTGTTTGCGCTTTTTAAACCTTTTAAATCAGTATGAACCAACCCGCCGAAACCCAAGTTTTAATCCTAATAGTTCGAACCAAACATGATGAAGAAAAACAGTCGGTTCGATAACGAAACTCTGCCACTGTTTTCGAGTGATCCAATCTTGCAGATACATGATGCGGTCCTAAAATACACAAACTTAGTTCAATACCTGTCCGTCTATGGTACACTGTGTGAAAAACAAAATTCAACCTGCAACACCTTCTCCAATGTTTAAGACTGACCCAACCTAATCAATTTCTTATCTCTGTACAACTTGTGTATGAGCTGTACTTTCCTGTCACAAACCTTAAAAAAGCACTCACACGTCAATTTTTTTTTTTTTATATTTTTCGAAACGATTGAAAACGATGAGTGGACATTACCCTCAAAATTCGAAACTTGTGAATTCTGTATTTCTGAAGTAAAAAGCAATTTCCAAATGCCGAAATTGAAGTTCCCGCGCGATCCGCGCCAGTACAGTGACGTGAAATATTGAGCCGTCCTGCAAGTTGAGTTTCTCTGACGCTTCCGAACCGCCGCCAACCGAAGTGTCGTGTTCGCCGGCGTCCCGGGAACAATCGGTTTCCTCCGCTAGCAGACGACGCTTGACTTTCGAGTTTGAAGTTCTTTTAAGGACCTTTCAGCGATCTCCAATTCTTTGAAACGGTGTGAGGTCGAAGAGAACGGGCTGTGGACTTTTGTGAGCGACGTGAGGGGCCACGTCGCGTCAATTCTGCATGAAAGGCTGCTCCGGCGGAGTTATAACCGAAACTACGATACACAGACACCAAACACAGTTGTTTTGACCAATTGACAATTTCCTTTTCAAAGTCTGAGAGGTCGTCGGGCACTTAAAAAAAAAAAAAAAAACACTTCTTCAGATTCACCCACTCACCGATCATCCTTTGCTACATGTGTCGAGCGCCGCCATGTTTTCCGAGGGAGGATGAAAAGTCAGGAGGCGACATGGCGACAACACACCGGACTCCGATTTTCGGTATTTCAAAAAGAAAGGCCAGCGTGCGTTCGCAATTGCATTAAAAAAAAAAAAAAACATGTTTTACGAATGCCGTTATTAAATGTTACAGAAATGTCCTTACAAAGCTTCTTAATTTCATAATATTTGACGTCACAAATCAAAAGAAGCGAGGAGGTGAGGAGCGGGAGAGAAAAACGCCCAAACTAATAAGTCGCGCGCACGCGTGGGCAAATTATTTTCTTTTATGTTTTTTGCGTTGTGGTATTTTTCTTTTTGCGCGTCTATGACTACAACTTGCATCGTTTTTTTTTTTTTTTTCAAAAACAACAACAACAACAAAAATAAAACGACCTTTGGGGTGTTAGTGCTTTTTGAATGCCTGATTCTGGAACTTCTCTAACTTTTGTACCATGGTAGCGCTGAGGCGGGTCCCAGATGGCACGCATATTCTTGAATCGGCCTGATAAAAGGAAAAAAAAAATAATAATAATAATAATATTAATAATAATAATAATAATAATAATAATAATAATAATAAAAATAAGGGGTCTTTATGGTGTACAGGAACAACCAATCGGTCTTAGTGCTAACATACTTTAAAAAAACACACACACACATACAAACACACATGTGCAGAAGGGGAACATATAGATCACCAGCCTGTCTCTGTTTTGTGCCAAAGCACAAAACAAGAAACCACCAGGTGTGAGAGTAAAATGCAAATACTTGGATATCGTACTGACAAACATCAACCCTTCAACTGATCAGCCCTTTTTCTTGCAGAGGAAGTTTCCGAACAGCTGTCTCTGAACTTGCTCCCGCATGCAGTTAAAAATATCATTGTATCAGAGTAGCGGTATAACACTCAGCCGCTTTGGATCGGGTTTAAGTGGCTAAAATGTCGAGCTATATAAAAAGAATAAAAAAGATGATTGAAGCCGTGTAGGCACACGTGGAACTCTAAGGCTCATTTCGAACAGAACACTGGGAGGGTTAATCACGCCGTGCAGGGTCTTAAACAAAAACAACAGATCTGCCTTCACCCGACGCTGCTGTAGGCTCAACAAGTTGACAAGTTGCGAGTTACGCCATCACCTTTCTCAAGGTAACGATATTTAAAGATGGAAATAAATTTATTTTGGACTGGCTCAAGATATGAATTGTTAGTTTTTTTAAATGCCGTTCCAAACAACTGAGGCGTACTCTAGCTGGGATCTAACTAAGGAACAGTACAGCGTGAAACAAGCGAACGGGCTTTTGAATTCCTTCGTTATGCGAGACGCGGCACCTAACTTGCCCAAGGCCGATTGAATCACTCTGGTGACGCGAGTGTCGAATCCCAGGGTTGCATAAAATACTACTACTACTACTACAACTCTTTATTTTCATGTGCCCCAAAACAACCCGAAGGTCCTCATTTAGGGGCACAAAGAACGACTAAACGCCAAATTGACACAAATAAAAAAAATAAACACACATCACAGATAGGTAGCGATCCCTCGCAATTACTTGCGGTAAACAGAAAGGTTATTGAATATTTCAATACCTGGATTGTCAAACCGATTAAACAGTGATTGCACGCGTGACAAGGCTGAAGACCTGCATATGGTATTGAGATAAAAAGTACAGTGATTCCTAGTCAAACGGGAGGGGATATGGATGTTAACATTGGATAAAGCGAATCATTAATGTTTGCTTCCCGCTACGTGATGCACTTTTAAAATTCCTACGGACAAAGTACAACTTTTTACGGGGTTCCGGAAGAAAGTAAAAATCAATGTGTCCCAAAAAATGTCCCGGAAAAAAAAGTCCCCGGGAAAATATGTCCCGGAAAAAAAAAGGCCCCAGGTGGAAAGTAGGAAAAAATGGCCCAAAGGGACATTTGTTCCACTGCCGTACGATCCGCTTTTGACTTATTGTGTTAGGGAAATTTGAGAAGTGTGTGTGTCATTCTCCAAATAGGTAAAGAGCGCGACGTTTTGTTTGCTTTCCATTGGTGAAATAAACATTTATAACACTTCTAGCCAAAACCAAATTATTGTGTTTGGGAAATTTGAGAAGTACGTGTGTGCCATTTCCAAATAGGTAAAGAGCGCGACGTTTTTGTTTGCTTTCCATTGTGAAATAAACATTTATAACACTTCTAGCCAAACCAAATTATTGTGTTAGGGAAATTTGAGAAGTACTTGTGTGCCATTTCCAAATAGGTAAAGAGCGCGACGTTTTTGTTTGCTTTCCATTGTGAAATAAACATTTATAACACTTCTAGCAAAACCAAATTATTGTGTTTGGGAAATTTGAGAGGTACACATCGCGACACTGTTAGCGCGAACACGACATCGTCGCATTTTCGCATTTTACTTTTAAATAGTATTAGCGAGCACGAAATTTTATCGTTTACATTATAGAACTAAATGAGCTCTTTCCGTAGCAATAATAACTTGGATGACATCCCTTGGTTGCAAAGAGAAAAACTGGAAAAACCGGCGATCGCTTGTTCGCGCTAACAGTGTCGCGCTCTGTACTTCTGTACCATTTCCAAATAGGTAAAAAACGCGACACTTAACACAAACAAGCGATCGTTAGCTTTTTTTATATTTTTCTTATAGAAACTAAAGGTTAATTGTCATTAAGAGTGCTTATTTGTGGATATTATGCAGACGGTAAAATTGCGTTCCCACTAATACTCTTTCTAAGTAAAATGTGAAAATACGCCGATGTCGTGTTCGCGCTAACAGTGTCGCGATGTGTAAGTATTTCGCAGAATTGTATATTTCCTTATTTGTTGTGGCCGTTTTTTCCTACTTGCCACACGGTGCCTTTTTTCCCCAAGGACATATGACCGGACCGCCCGAAGGCCATGAGGATCAGGGAAACCCAGAGATAGAAAATCCTTTGGGGACATTTTTTCCTACTTTCCACCTGGGGCCTTTTTTTCCGGGGACATTTTGTCCGGGGACTTTTTTTCCGGGGCCATTTTTTCCGTGGACATTTTTTCCGGGGACATTAGTGTGAAAGAAGATAATGTTGAAATAATTTTTTTCGAAGCCTTGGTAGTTTTTTTGTGATATGCGAGTTGCAAAACTTTCTTTCCAACCCTCGTATATGTATAATAATTATGTAAAAGTATTGGCAACGGCCCATATCTTATCATCTTAGAATGAAGGGACAAATATTAATGAAGAGAACGTAAGGACGCAAGTGAGGTGGTGTATATCAAACATTTTTGTGAAGAACCCGAGACTGGGGTATTGACAGAAGACGACAAGAAAGAGGAGGAGGACGTCTCAAACACAGCTGACACCGTCTTCACTGAGGGTGTCAGCTTTAAGATAACACAAAGCGGGCAAAAAGGGTGGTAACAAAGACTAAGTGGAAAAAAGAATATTTAAGCTTAAAATATTACTGGGGATTTAGAAACCGCTTTCATTCCGCTTCTACAGACAAAGAGGGCTTGTTCACTGCATTTCCATGATTTTTTTTTTTACTTAGTTTTTGTTACCACTTTTTTTGCACCCTTTGTGTAGTCGCATAGCTGACTCCCTCAGTGAAGGGTCCAGTGCATCTGTAAATTCTCGGCGTTTTTTTTTTTTTTTTGGGGGGGGATTGATGTGTCATTTTTGGTGCCGTCAGGTATTTTGTTGGTTTGACCCCATTGTTAGAGGCCTGGTGTCGTATCTTCTGTTGAGAGAGGTGATGTGAAGAAGGGTTTCCTTTCCTTCCTTTTTTTTTTTTCAACCTTATATAAAGGGTCCTGTCCTCAACGAAGGTTTAGCTGTGTTTGAGACGTTCTCCTTCTCCTCCTTGTCGTCGTCTGTCAATACCTCAGTCTCAGGTTTTTTACAAAAATGTTAGACAAATATGTATCTTCTTGAAACGCACCGCGCAATATGACGAATCTACGTTTGTCAAAGAAACTTTATTGCATATTGATGAACAAAAAAAGCTTTTCATATGAAAACAAAAATATATATATATTAAAATGCATATTTTTAAAAGGACCTTTAATTTTGCAGTTTTATCCTTTGTTTTCATGTTTACCGTGCTGTTTATTTTATATAAACCATACTTAAAGTAACACTCTTATACTTGTTAATAGGTTTAGTCACAAGGTTTTATTTTATATGTTTCTTATGCCTTCAATAAGTGTACATCGAAAGCTGGCTCGCTTCAAATTTGGTTCATTATTGTAATTGTCTATTATTTCATAAAATAAAATAAAATAAAACCACACTTCTAGAAAACGTTGACCCTTTTCTATAACATTTTAAAACAGTAAATAAGTTCTAATTGTTTTGGAATATTTTTTTAACGTTTCGAAACTTTAAAGATCTGCAAAAATGGCAAGACGTACACATCGCGACACTGTTAGCGCGAACACGACATCGGCGCATTTTCGCATTGTACTTCTAAATAGTATTAGCGAGCACGAAATTTTATCGTTTACATTATAAAACTAAATGAGCTCTTTGCGTAGCAATAATAGTTTGGATGATATCTTTTGGTTTCAAAGAGAAAAACTGGAAAAACCGGCGATCGCTTGTTCGCGCTAACAGTGTCGCGCTCTGTACCTTCTGCCTTTTCGAAGCCCAAAACTCGAGAACAAGAAATTTCGTTCCGAAGTTTTAATTTGCAGTTTTTTTTTTTCTAGTGATACATTTTACACCATCATATTTTTTTAAGAGGCATCCTTTTTTTCTTTTACGAACTTGAAATAAAATCACCAATATAAAAAAAATAATTTTATCATTTTTAACGGTAGCTGGATCGCCATGTAGGTTATTGTTTTACTTTATCGTAAAAAAAAAGAATTAATTTTAGCAGCTCGCAGGGCGTTCCACTTGATCAAGTGTGGAAGGCAACGTCCTCGTGTTATCAACACGGGGCGGCACCCTCCAGGTACCTTCCGCAGATACAAAGATGCATAACCTGTTTGCAAGTACTCAATATTGCTAGAGAAATTATTGATATTTGGTGCCCTTATTAAAAACGGGAGTTTTATCACCTATAAAGGTGGAAGCAATGTGGACACTCATTGTCATTGAAGCATCCTCAAATGTGACTTCACAAAACTGAATGACAGAACGAGAATCATAACGCCCTTACGCATGTCAAGCAAGCTGTCATGTCGAGCTCCAGGTTTGGTTTTAAAAATTATGAAGTTTGCACGAATCCCGGAGAAAAGCTCACCGGAGAAAAGCTCACCGCAAAACCGGCAGATGAGGAGAAAAGCTCACCGGACATTGAGCGTAAGCGGAGAAAAGCTCACCGATTTTTGTTTCTTCTTTTTATATGGAGGCTGTTGATCATGCGTAACATATATCAATATTATTATTATTAAAATTTGTCAGCTTTGCAAAAAAGAAAATGTCCTTTTTTGTATTATTTGTTAAGCGTATTGGGTATATTGCTCCAAAATTAATAATTGCGGGTGAGTGTTTTTTGTGGCTTACTCCCTAGCCAACGAAAGCCTAACTGCAAATTTTGTGAGCTTGAAGAGCAGGAAAATGTTCGAAAACTTAATAATGTCTGCCTAAAACCTAAAAATCAAAACTGTAAATGCAGAAAATCCTAAAGTGCATGCGCAACAACGCGGTGCCTGAAATTCTCTTTGAAGCTTTTGCTAACCTTTGAAAACAGGATAAAACACTCAGTAGGATATCGAGGCTTCTTTCTTCCACGCACATGCACGTTTTCTAGCCGTTTGTGCTGGTGTTTCCACACGCTGCTTTTGTGTGATAGTGTCCTTCTACGGTGAGCCACCCATGACCTTCAGAACTGCACACTGGCACCGCTGTTACTCGTGACCTATATAAGAAGTAGTATTCTGTAAGGTAGTGAATAGGGCGAGTTGGTGAAAGTTACACATGATGAAAACCGCTCAAACGACGACGACGGTGTGGTTAAACAACGCAGCCGACACTGATTACATCAACAAACACCGACTTATCTATTAGGCACTACACAATATTTGGAGCTGACATGGTTCACACACCGCTATTCATATTAGCTCGCAAAGAACAAACCTCTTTATTTGACAGAGCTACCGTCGGCGCACTGTCAGTTGTCAATAAATTGTTGTCTTTTTTACCGCTACACTATGTTCTGATTTTATACTTATATATATATATATATATATATATATATATAAGAGGACATTTATTTAATGAAGTGACGAATGCGAATTGTGTTAAATTGCCACGTTTGACGCAGAATCCGCTAAGTTAAAAACATCGACGAGCTTTTCTCCGCATCCGCTAAAAGGCCGGTGAGCTTTTCTCCGCATCTGCCGGTTTTGCGGGGAGCTTTTCTCTGGTGAGCTTATCCTCGGTGAGCTTTTCTCCGGTGAGCTTTTCTCTGGTAAGCTTTCCTCCGGTAAGCTTTTCTCCGCCACCCAGTTTGCACATGGCAATGTTGCCCTGGAGATGCGTAGTTGAGCAGAAAGAAAAAAAAGAAAGAACCGCGTCATAGAATTTTAATTAAGCCCATACTTTTCAATTGGCCTATATAAGAAATAAAAACCACCCCATTCAATTAATTAGCATGTCGCCTACTCAAATCCCAACCACTGCGTCAAGCCCCCCTGGAGGTTTTATACCGGCGGGCACTCGGGGATCGATTACGGGAGGAACTCCCGAACACCACTTTCGAAGTGGTAGAACTGCGGCAATGATATCACCTGTCGTTCTAAAGATACCAATTTCACGATATTTAAACTTTAATCCACCAAATTGACGGCGAAACAAGGCTTTCTTTTGAAGTAGTTTGAGCTCACGAAGCCTTCCTCTTCCACAGCCGTATGTTGGTATTCGTATATTTATTATTATTATGTGCTATTCGTATAACACATTACTGGCATTTCTTCACGTTTATACAATGTGGCGATTGCAAAGATGACGCCGTTAGAGCTGCAGTAACTGCTGCTATGCTAGAAAGGCTTATGATAGAAAGAAACGCCATTAGGGGCACCCACCGGTGACTCGTGCAAACATCTAATGTTCCACGAGTCCACGCAAAACGGCACCAAGTGTTCAAAATGCAAAGTGAGGCTCCACCCCGACTCGCTTTTTCCGCATAAAATGTGTGTTTGCGTGGCGAATGATGAATAAATTCACGACTGCGGGCCTAACAAACCACCTTGAAAATGCAACTTAGCTGTAAAGGCTGCAGAATTTAGAGGGAAGACCAGAGTGAGATAGGGGTAGAGAGAAAACCCTTCGATTAAAAGCCGCAGTGTTACATTTTCTGCATCACCTAGTAAGGGCTAGCACGGTCACAAATTGAATGCGAGAGCTCCGTTCGGCTGAGACTCGTGTTCGGAGGCATTGACCGCGTATAACAGTCGAACGCTGACTCAGCACTCGTGCCCAATTTGAGTCCCACGTTGGCCCTCAAAAGGTAACGTAGAAAATTGCCACTCCGGCTTTCCACGAGGGGGTGCTGATACGTCTTTAGCTTTGTCCTGTTCCCCACTAAGCAGACAATCGAGTCCTATTTCACATAAAAACTGGTACAGTAAGGTTGACATTTGGGCTAGTTGGTAGCCTAACATATTGAGGTATTTAGCGCACAAGGTAGAGAGAAGAAGGACAGGACAGAAAAGAGCACTACTCACGACTACGTTCACTGACAAGAAAGGAAGTGGAAGAAAAAACCCAAACAATCTGCCGCGGACTCGTGCATTTACCACAGCCCCGTGAATGATAGCGGGTAGTTCATCCAGGCTCGTGTGGGCCCTTCATTGTTTGTTCAAGGAATTGCCTTTCCTTCGGTAACGCTATAAAACAAGGAAAGGAAATTCCTTGAACAAACAATGAAGGGCCCACACGAGCGTGGATGAACTACCCGCTATCATTCACGGGGCTGTGGTAGATGGACGAGTCCGCGGCGGATTATTTGGGTTTTTCTTTCTCTTCCTTTCTTGTCAGTAAACGTAGTTGTGAGTAGCGCTTTTTTCTGTCCTGTTCTTCTTCTCTCTACCTTGTGCGCTAAATACCTCAATATGTTAAATCTGGTATCTTTTATATTATATCGATCAAATTTAGCACTACCATTTATCTAAACTTTTCGTTATCCATGTTTAAAGACAAGATGGTGGCCTTCACTGTAGACTCCACGCTGAAGGAGACAACAGCTGTGATGATTTTTTTTTTTTTTTATTCTAAGGCAGGACAACCAAAAACATATTCAACACCATGTCAATTACTCGTAACAAAAAGTGCCCCTGCTATGCCACAGTGAAGACCTGGGTTGCTCGGTTCAGGATGGGTCATTTCAGCATAAAATACGAGGACCGTTTAGGAAGGCTTCCAGTTGCCATTGTCCGGGAAAATGTGAAGGCACTGCACAGCCTAATTTTGGACGATCTGCGAATATATCTGCCAAACGAATACCAGAAATTCTAGGGATCTCGAGAGAAGGCGTTGGCTTCATCATCAAAAATGTTCTGGACATTGGGAAGCTCTCAACAAAGTGGGTTCCCAAATAGATGAATGCTGACCAGAAGCGTTATAGTGTGGTTGCTTCTCAGGCAATTCTGGGTCATTTTCGCCAGAAGGCGGAAGACGTTTTGTCGGCGAATTCTAACCCATGGTGAAACATAGATTCATTTATACGATCATAAGACAGAAGAACAATCCGAGGAGTAAAGACAGCGGCTCTCCACGTCCCAAATATTTTCGGTCACAGAAGTAGGCAGTTAACGTTATGGCATATGTCTTTTTGGATAAAGACGGACTACTTCTAGTGTACTACTTAAAAAATGGCATCACAGTCACCGCAAGTTACTACACATTGTTGTTTGACAAATTGAAACAAGTGCTAGTCTCCAGACGGTGTGGGAAGCATTGCGAAATGCTTTCTGTTCTTTCAGTACCACGCCTCGTCTCAGATTGCTGGCCTCACAGAACAGAAATTGGCTGATTTATGCTATACAGTTTGGAAATACCCGGCCTATTTACCATATTTAGTCCCATCTGACTACCATATATTTCCAATTGGAAAAAATAAGTTTCAAACTAACCAATTATTTTAGCATCGAAGATGCGACCTCTGCTGCAGATGCATGGTTTGCAGGCGAATGATCCTACTTTCATTTTGAATGGTTAGAAACAACCACAGCTTCAATATCAGAACACGTGTTGCCTTTAAGGGGGAATATGTCGAATAAAGTATCAATTACAGGCCTCTAACTTGTTTTCTTCTTTGGAAAGCTAAAAGTTATCAGCACCCCCTTGTATCTAGGTGGTGCCGGTAAATAGAGGGAGCTCGCTGACCACCACCCACCCCGAATCTCGCGAACCTGTCGCGTATTTCTGACACCCCTTTTACGCGTCTGTTAAGAAACCATTTAAATGACTCGAATGTCATAAACTGCTATAATTCACTATATTGTATATCATTAATTCTTCTACCAAGACCAGGACACCAAAATGAGCGAAGAAGGGTAGATGGGAGCTCCCTCAAAACGCTGCAGAAACAAAGAATAACGGAAAATTATCTTTCATGTGTTCTCCTAAGGACGCCAAAGCGGCACTGGACACCCCAAAGGTCGTATTTATTTATTGTGTTAAACGATGCAAGTGGTAGTCATAAACACATTAAAGATTGAACAACGGGCAAAACACATTTCCCACGCCTGTACGCGTCTTTTTACCTTTGGCGCACTTCTCTACCTTTTCTCACCTCCTCGCTTCTTTTTTTATTTCTAACGTAGTCGAATATAGAATTTAGAAGTTTTGTAAGCAACGTTTCTATATTACATTATAATGATATTCGTAAGTGATGTCGCTGCCTGGCTTTTTATTCTTCGTCGGAAAACATGGCGGCCTTCGGCACCTGAAGCAGTGAGGATGATCGGGGAGTCAAGGAATCGGAAAAGTTCTCCATGTTTGGTAGACCTACCTTTGACCTCGGACGTTTTGCTTCGTGTGATGTGACCTGCTGCGAGAAGTTCGTTGGAATGACATCCTGCCTCAACCGAGGTACCATTTGAACACCCAACGCTCTAGAGACGCTTGGACTGACCTCATACTCCTCGTGATAAAATGTCCAGAACAAATTAAGAACATCTATCCGAAACCCTCCAGTAGTCATTCAGGAATTGCAGTTAGCCAGGACACCTTCTTTAAAGCATTCCTCCGGAACCTGTGCAGCGTGCTTTCGGTTGTGACTCTGCCGCGGGGCAGCCTTTCACGCAGCACCGCCGAGACATGGCCCCTCACGTCACTCGCTTCAGGAACCTGTGCGCGTCCTCTTCCACCTCACACCGTTTCAAATAATTTGAGATCGCTAAAAGGGCCCTAAAACAACTTCAAACTCGAAAGTCGAGCATCATCTACTTGCAGCAATAGGCGACCCGAACGGAGAAGCACAGTTGATCGCGTTATGCGGGAGAACCCGATTTTTCCGGTTGGGACGGTTTGGAAGCGGAAGAAAAATTCGAGTTACAGCACGACTCAATCTTTGACTTCGCTGCACTGGTGCGGATCGCACGGGAACTTCAAGTTCGGCTTTTGCAAATGTTTTTTTTTTTCTTTCTTACTTTACGAATAGTGAATTTCCATGCCTCGCATTTCGAGGGCATTCTCCAGGCATCTCTTTCAATCGTTTCAGATATTAAAAGAAATGTGATTTTGACCTACCAATGCCCCTTCACCGAAGGCGACATTTTTGACGAATGAACATTCCATTTCAACCTCCATGGTTCTCCGCTGCCTTGTAGACAATATCTTAAACTAGAAATAACACGTAATCGTACGCAGACACATGTCCTCAGCTGCTTACTCTTTATCGCAGACTAGCCTGGTTGTTGACGCACCTTTTGATACAGTTTAGGCGATGTCGGTATGACTCTACCTAGCATGCCCTCAGTAACGGCTCAAGCTCTAGCCCCTTTGTGCTTTGTCTCCTTTTCTATCTTTGGAGCATACAGTTCATGTAATACATCTAAAGGAAAAGGTTCGCCATGGCACATGCAGTTTCGCCACTTCGTAACGCCGGGGAGTAAACGCCGACATCGGTGGTACAGATGAACCCACATTGCTGGCACCGCTTTAATATACACAAACAAGCATCAAAACGTCGTTCCGATGTTTGCACTTAAATTTTCTTATAGATTAACATTAATATACACAAAAAATACCTCGAATTTTATACTAATAAATAAATTTGACGCGCCCTGCGACAACTGGAACTCGAACTTCAACTCGTCTCGACAAAACGAACGCGCCTAACCTACCGTCTTCTCTTTCCTTCGCTTTTTTGTCGCTCTATTTCTCGCTCTATCCCTCATGACCACAGATGTCAGCGCTTACGATTTGCCGCGTTCTGTTCCCGTATTTACCTCTTTGTCGCGATGCCACCCAGTCTATCGATATGATCTTCCAATACGTAATAAATTAAATGACCAAAAAGCGAGAACATGTCTCCGCTAAATTTAGTCGGAATTGTTATCCGCCCTTAGTTCTCTCCTAAAATTAGCGGAAAAATGTATCCGCTAAGACTAACAGGAAACTTTCTCTGCTACACATTATGGCATCATGTGACACAATGACGTAACATCGTGACGTCACGTCACGTGATAAAATTAAATTCCATTACGCCATGAGGTTACATGAATCATCCTTAGTTTGCAGTGAAATTATTTGTAGTTTGTGCGCAACACTGCCTAAAGGGCCTAGAGTGTCGCAAGGTGATGAGTTGGGCAAGTTGGTTTGCATTGAACATGATGATAAGCAGCGCACAGGAGAAAACTACACAATAGAAAAACACAGACGGGATGAAACGCTTGTCCGGCCTGTTTGATTCTACTGTGTCTGGCTCCCGTGCGCTGCTTATCACCCAGAGTGTCCCAGCATTTAATGTCTAGAACACGGCAAGAAACCTGGATTTTGTTTTAGTAAGAGAAATGCAATAATGTACTTTTTTACTGAAATAAAAAAAACCGCGAATCTCCTTACATTATAAATTGAAGCAATTAAATAATTTATAAGTGTGTACTTTCTTTTCATACACCAATGATACGAAATATGTTAGCAGTGCTACATTTCTTTATGGGGGAACCTTTTTTACAAATAAAAATTGCGGTCTAAAAAATAAGAGTCGCCACATAAAGAAATGCGATGTTTATGCAATTTCTGTTGTCGATATAACCTATTTGATATCGACAGATTGAACTTTATAAATGCCATGTAATTTAAATTATATTGGCTGCTCGAAACTTTTATATAGGTTTAACCAGGATTTGGCCTGTCGACATGTGTAGTGTACTTGTTATATCTATATGATATTTGTCGATGTTTAGAATTACTTGTGACCCAATTATTGTCAGTCTGAAAGAAAACCGTGGAACAAAGCTAATCGCAGGTTCTGAAGAGGTAAAGTGCCAAGTGTACGCACTCCGCTTTTTTGGTCTCATTTGATTACAAATAATTCAAGTGTCATTATCAGAAAGTCTGTAGGACATTTTATGAAGAAATAATTATTGCATGTAAGTGCATAGGAAATATGTTTATTGTTCATTGAATTTTGAAATTATTGAGCCAATACATGTATCAAGTTTCTTCGATTTTTTTTTCTTCAAAATAAGCTTAATAAACACACGACTAAAACAATTAGTGCTTGCCGCAATATTCTAATCATAATCAATATAACGTTATATGCACATATCAAAGTTTGTAAATATTGTGTCACGTACTTTCCTTGGGCATCAATGTGAGTCAAGAACATGTTTAATTGCATTGATTATGTAGCAGAATCAGCCCTTATATTTCACCCTTTTATTAATTTTTCCGCGGAAAGGTGTTCTCTTCCAGCTACTAAGAGTTCATTTTTTATTAAATGTACTCTAAAATACATTTTATATCATCAAGTGTAAATTCAAAAAATCTACATTAAAAGAATGGCCCGGGCCCCAGGGAGTAGGGAATGATAGGTTAGGGAAATGGATTGATTAATAATAGAGAGTTTTAGAATAGCGTAAAGACCCTTGCGTCAGTACTACGTACAACGCACGCTAGCTGTGGACGTAACGTTACAGAGCGCGTTCAACGCGCACCTTTAGTATAGCGGAAGGCAAACGCATACGTAAAGAGTTGCAGCGCCATCTAGATGTGCTCCTGCGAACTGCTTCAAACAATCCAAGGCGGGTACTCGGTCAAGCCAATTTAACACCGCGAATCTCCTCGCTTTGCTACGAAGTGCGTGAATCTCTTTCCAGTTGCTTGTTGTGAACGTGTTTTGTCTTTCTTTTTTTAGGTCTCTGCGACCAGTAGCTCGATCTATGGTTCGCTCCAGTGTGTTGGGGGATCCCTACAATCTTATGTTAGCCTCGTCATTTGCTTGGAAGTATGCAAGCAATAGGTCACACCGCTCGTGTACCGACCGCACAGTAAACACCTTTTTGGGTTCAACGGCGTCGCCAATGTTCTTGGCTATCGACACCCACCTTTGTGGGCGCTCAAAAGGGTTCGTCGAGTTGATACCTTTAAGGAGGTTGTGGGTCGCCTGTCAATACCGCCCGATCAGGCCGGGTTCCACTCGCTCTGAGGAAGTCACACGGGGAAGCGCTACCATTGGGAAAAGATTTAATCTGTACTTAAGTTCAGAGTCTGATGAACAGGAGGGCCAAGGCTGTCTAGTGGTCTGGGTCTTCAGTTGGAGGCCTTGCTCGGCACCGGCTCTTTCGTGTACGTCTCCAGCTCCGAACTCCGCGTGTCCTCGCTTGCCACGAGCCTCGCCCCTTTTCCCTTCTTTTTTCTCCTTCTTCCACAAGGTTGAGGTCATCTTCAATGGTGAAGGGAACCCGTAAAACGCGCGTAGCAATTCCAAGGTTTGCCTCCCCGCCGCCATTTTCCAAACTGGACTAGTCTCGCGCTTTCCCGTGTGCGACAAGAGCAACGAGAATGGCACGCAGGGGACCGAAGTACGCTCGCAAAAAGCGCTAGCGATCGTACGTACGCATAGCTCGCTGCAGTACGTACGTATGGCTCATGCGCAGTGTGGAGGAGGCAGCGTTAACGCTAACGTAGGGGGCTTGCGTTTGCTCTTATACGTATTACTAAAACTCTCCAATGGCCCGCTAGAGCCGATCGTGTACGCAGCTCCGTAGCGCGCCAGGCCCATCTTTCTGCCACCCGCGCGGCCAGATCTATCCCTCGTAGGTTTGTATTCAGTAGGGACGGTGTTGGCGGCGGATCTCTTCAAGGTCTGAGCACTTTCAGACGAGGTGGCGGAGTGTTGGTGTCTCTTCTCGCCTACAGGAAAAGCACCGTACTGGTGGGGCGTCCTCTGTAGTGCCATCGCCGTCAAGGTCGGTATCGTGTGTCGTTTGGCGATCACGGCGGTGTCATCGAGCGACGATGTCTTCTGTGTACGTGTAACCCAATCGCGCCCTCTTTAGGTACACCTGTGCGCCTCGTGGTATGCCCGGGTGAGTGGAGTCGTCGCATTTCGGTGGAGAGCAGGGCATATCGTCTTCGCTGACGGCGGCTCCGACATTCCTCATCGGGTTCTTTGCGAAGCCTGGCCGGCTGTGTCGGGTGCCTGCACTAAAACAGTGTAGTGAAGCATCGCTCGCCAGCCCTTGGGCCCGCTCCTTACTAGGTGTCCCTCGTGTCCGAGGATTTCTTCGTTTCTTCGTTTTGTTACGGTGGCCCCGGTGTCTCGCTGTAGGGACGCCCACGCCTTCTTGATGGCGTGCGCGGTGCTTTGCCTTCTTGGTGAACCGATAAGAGATTGCAAGGCATCGGTGCAGTCTGTAGACGCGCAGAACTGTTGATATCACTTATCAGGGTGGTCGGAGATCATCTGCCGTGCCAGGCGTAATATTTTCGGATGACGCGAAGCTCAAGCTCCGTGCCGTGAAGATCATTATCTAGTAGGAAGGCTCGGATGCGCTCTCCTCGATCCTGGTCTTCCATCGCGGCCAATGCCGCTGTACTGGCCCGGGTCGCCACGACGCGTCCACACACACATGGAGTGTCATCGGGTCGTCTGGCGAGTCGGTGGTCTCGGCTCTCGCTAGCGTGCTCCGTTGCGATGCATGCCGCTGGCGCTGAGTCTTTGCGGGCGCTAGTCGCTACTCGGTTACCAGCACGTTCTCCAAAGGGGGAACGTGCTTGTGGCCGATCGGAGTGCATGTCTGATGGTGGGTTCTGACCGTCCTTTGTCAGGAGGCCGCGTCCCTGTGCCGTAAGGTCGCGGCGGTCCTGGTCGATTTCCACGCAGGCTCGGATTGTTTCTTCCAAGCCCTGCGTCTTGCTTGAGCTCCTCGACTGTCGTGCGTAGCGGAAGTCCGGTGACAACGTGCAAAGCTGCTCTGCAGAGCGTCACAAATTGTTGCGTCCTGATGCTTTGAAATCGAAAGCAGAGCGCTCCGTAGGTTGCCTTGGCCACAAGGATACCCTCCGCTAGCCGGCGGGCGATGTTATCGGATGCCCCGCCGAAGCTGTTGAAAATCCTTCGCATGAGGTTGAGCAGTGGGGTTCATTGTTGCTTCAGTTGTCGTAGGGATTCAGTAGCGCCTCTAGGCTCGTAGATCGTGAACCCAAGCACTCGGAGCCACCGGTCCGGGCGGCGTGGGAGGGGTTGTCCCGCCATGGCGAGGGAGACTCAATTTTGTTCTTCGCCAGTTGTGGTTCGGAGATCGGTGAGGGTGTCGAGTGCACGTTCGAGGCAGCGGATGGCGGCTTTCGTCGTGGGGTGATACCCGGCCCCGGTACAGATGGTTACGTCTTTGGCATATGCCGTGACGTGGACGCCGGGGATGGCCGCAATACCGTGAACCAGACCCATCTCCAAGTTGAACAATCCGTTTTCAAAATTCAACAGTGTTCTTAAGATTATTCTGCCGCATGAGTCAATAGGATCGTTTGTTGTTTCAAGGGACCACATAACTCAGGTTTTTGACGTATCGCGCTAAGATTTACAGTGATGTCTCGTTAATATGGACAACTCCGTTCCCGTAAAAAATCGTCCATAATGTGAGTTGTCCATAATAACGAGACAAAAATGCATGTATTTTCTCAATGTGTCCCCGAAAGTGGTGTCCATATAGCGGGGTATCCATTTTAACGGGGTCCATATTAACGAGACATGACTACCACAGAGGTGCATCAAGGTGGTGTACCTTGTTTATAAAAATTTCACTCAGCAAAAATACCTGAGTAAAAGGTTTCTTATCAAAACCTTCAAATCCCTACTTACCACGGGCGTCTGCTAAGGAAAAACTTCCAACTGGCGGGTCATCCGCCAAATAACGGTAGAAACACATCTGCTTTGCTTTGAATCTCTTATGTCGTGTTCATTATTTACGGTTTATTGGTAAAAATAAAATAATTATGCACTGACAGGTGGCAAAGAAAAAGAGCGCATCGCTTCTGTCTCAGAAATGCTGTCTGCTATTATTGAGAACGACGCAAGGGCTCATTGTGACTTCATGTGCCACTTGCAATCTTTCGTACTGCCACCTATCGGCTGTTGCGCCAGTCAGAAGCCTTTTGATCGCAGGCAGCCGCCGTAGGTTGGAATTTTAAGTTCTAATTTACAACTTTTTTCTCATGCAAATTGGCTGAGTTAAATTTTGATAAACAAGGTTCACCACAGTGAGGCACCTCTCTGGTAAAACCTTGCGCGATACGTTAAGAAACTGATTTATGCAGTTTCTCCAGAAAGCCAACGATCGCTTTGATTCACCTGGTAGATTGGTGCAAATTCCAGTGACTTCTATTCTTATTGGCAAGAGTACTAAATGAACTTTATACACAAATTAGAGAAACAGTTTGGGTAAAAAAAATATTTTCATGTTTTTATGCTTCTAGTTTATTGGCTAAGTGTTTAGTATACACTTCAAACTCTGGCGTCCGTTTCTCTGCGGAGCCCGGTTAGAAAAACAACTTTGATCTAGGCACTGCATGAACGAATGAAAATGTTCGACGGATCTACGCGGCAACACTGGGCATGCAGAACGTCACGACAAGGGACGCGCGCGAACATGCGCGCCGAATATGTAGCGCGCACATAAGTTGATCAGTCGAAGTCCTGGAGCGCGTGCTTGTGGGCCAATGAAAGCCGCGCGTGCTGTGCAACGCCACGTTGGTGGCACTCGACATTGGAGTCGAAGCGAGCTTAGGTGTTTCGATGCAGATTGCAGTTTAAGGCCAAAGCGTGTTCCTGGATCTGTCATTTACTCCTCTCTCCATAATATGACAGTCGTGAGATTTACGCAGACGTAGATTTTCTCTTTTGTTAGTGGGAAGCCGCAACAGGTGGCACTAGTGTAATTTATGTGTTTTTTTTTTATAATTCATGTTTTCTTATATTGGAGTTGTGGAGATATTTGCTGCTGTTATTTTTGGTGGTTTTCGACCTTGAAAATGTCTCTTGAGTATCCAGACTATAGAGAAAAGTCCATTCACGGCTGCGATTATGTGAACGAGGCCGTCATAACTTCCTATGTTGTCCCTGAAAAAACCTAAAAACAAATTATGGATAGCATTAGACAAGAGAAGTAAAAAGAGTTTTTTAATCGTTAGAGTAATCTGAATTTTGTATATTATTTCGACTCAACTGGTGTTTTCGCTGATTATTTCTGTTTTGTATCGGCACTTTTGTCACTGGGGCTGATATATATGCTTCAATAATTGAAAAGGGGTGACAAAACCTGATTATTAAAAAATACGGTGGCAATAGGAACTTGTTAAAAATATGAACACACAATAATCGATAATATTACCTGAATATTGAGCATAAAAACAGCATAGATTATTTTAGCAACAGCTCAGGTATTTAAATTTAGGTGTTGGGATAAAATATTAGGGTTTCATTTACAACGTCAGTAATTTTACAAATAGAAATGATCGGCCGACTATAATTAGGTTAGGTATTTACTTCTAAAGCAACAATAAGTCACACAAAAAATGCCTTGCTCTTGCCATTGAATATGCCACCACATTTTTTTTTAATTGAGCAATATGACCCTCCACCCACGATGGTTACGATTGGCTAGGTGCTTAAGGAAAGAAAAATGGTGTATTTAGAGCCTTAAACATAAAACACCCTGTGTCCCGAAATGCAGGAGTTAATAATTTAAATGCATCGCATTCATTTAGTTCAATTCAGAACGCCACTTACCGATTAGAGAAGGTCTCGTCATTACCACCAGTCCTTCCATGAACAGCATGCCGCCGAGAAGGATCGAGAGAGAGCGCCCCTGGAAGTCGCTGATGAGCACAGGCGCTGGCAAGGCCGCCATAATTCCGCCACTCACACCCAGAAATAACGTTACGAAAACAAAAGGAATGAACGAACGCGACCACGCCAAAGCTTCAAATCCGGCTGCATTACCTATAAAACCAAGCACCATGACTGTGGTCAGTGACATGCAGCCTCTGTCTACAATTACGCCACTCAGCACCCTCATGAGGTAGTCTCCGACGGAGTAAATATGGATGAAGTAAATCGAATGGTCACTTTCAATGCCATAGTCCAACGCGAGGTCAATGTGCACTAAATAAAAGGTCGTCATGGAATAAATCTGAACCGCGAAGGACAAAGTGTCAACGAGAAATGTCGGGGTAAGAAAGGCCTTCAACGTTTGCTTAAGGTCGGAGGTCGGTTTCACACTGAGGATTTTGCTCGGGTGACAGTCAGGCTGAGTTTGTTCGGACACGTCCTTCTGAATGTCGCTGACAAGCGCTCCGTCTTCACCCTGGCTGGCCTCAGTGTCCAAATGATCGGCCGAGTTCTCCGTCAAATTCGTCCCCGTCTCCTTCACCGCCAGCAGCACTTTGGATGACCGCGTTTCGCCTTGAGCGCGGGGCACCCTCAGCCATGGGGGGCTGTGCAACAAGATCGTGGGAGGGAATCCGTTTAAGGTCAGGGCTCCCAGGAGAAGAAACATTCCTGGTGTGCCGTACTCCAGCCGGAAGTAGTTGGCGACTTGTGGCATGAAGAACACGTTGAGGCATTGCGAAGCCCACGATATGCAGCACGCCGTGGTTTGCCACTTGTCGAAATACTGACAAGACATCACATTGACGGCAACAAATATCCCGGCCACGGCGCCTCCTAAAATAAGAGATAGAAAGCGATAAGTAATTTGTAAGCGACCGCATCGACGCGCACGCTTCATGGAAGATTCACACGGTGGACAGAATCGAGATTTTCGTCCGTGGACAGTGTATCACGTAACCATTACGTCACCGATTCATGCGATCCGCGCCTTTTCCGCAGACACGCGAACTGAAATAGCTGAGCGCCTTTTTATTCGCGTTTTTGTTTAGCGGGTATTGACTCGAAAAGCGGTTAGTCTAACAGCAATACAACGTTTTTGAGTTTCTTTTTACGTGAAACGTTTTTGTCTAGGTGTTTGGCGTTTCGTGAAACTCAAAAGTGAAGCCTGGATAAAAACGTGGCCGCGAGGCTCGCCTCTGATTGGTTTTCAGTGGGGGAGAAGAGGCCATCGCTGTAAAAAAGCGTCTGCGCCAGCAGGGAATCGAACCGAGACAGTTTAGAGTATTAAGCAAGCGTCTTTCAGCATGTCAAAGCAATTTTTAAGGCGAAACCCTAGTAGAAAGGTTATATGTATAAGAAATTACTTTGTCCAATAAACGCCTATGATCAAATAAGATCTTATAACCGTATACAAGAACCATATAAGGACATATAAATACAATATACGATTATATGAGAAGTTATAAGAAGGTCTCATATAATCGTATATTGGTCTTATGTGGTCCTTGTATGCGCTTATAAGGTCTTATTTGATCACATGCGTTTATTGGACAAAGCAATTTCTTGCACGTATAAGATTTTTTACTGGGGAAGCCTTTTATGTCTCCTCGTTCAGTCGACCTTCAAAGTATTTAAGCGAAAACACGTCGAGACACGAAAGGTATCAAAATCCAAGGTTCGCCACTGGACCATGAGACTGGGTTAGTTGTTCCAGAATCGGCGGAGGTGCTATATTCCTCCAAAAATACTTCTGGTTCTTGTCCCTCGGCTGGCGTCGAACCAGATATCTATCGCTCAGAAGTCCGACGAAGTACACCTGCGCCACGGGTAGTCCTCCGCCACAGGCGGAGGACTACCGCCACATCTGTAAATCATGTCTCTGTCTTTCATGCATCGGGGCTTGCGCTTTCGCCTTCAACTCGTCTTAGGAATAACATAAGAGACCCTGTGCCTCCATGTCACGACATATTGACGTGGGTTCAGGTGCTATCTGGTAGGAGATCCGTGGGGCATCCGCTCAGCGTCCGGCACATAGCAACTTGAACCCCTGTCGAGCGTTTTTAAAACTCTGGTTAGCGCCGGTATCTCTGTTTCAGGGATTGCTATTCGCGACTCCAATTCACTATAGGTGGCGCCACTCGTTTTCCAAAATGGCGGGTTTAGTGAGGGTCGAAGATGCGTGCCGCTGCTGAGACGGTCTAGAGTGCTGGCTTCACTGAGCGATACAAATTATTTCTAGTAACACTAGGAGGCTAAGCTGTTATGAGCGCAGGCCACCTCTTTATGCGGAAAACAAAAACGGTATTTAGCGTAATATTTAGGCCAGGAGGTACGTTTTAATTACGGAGCGAAACCGAAACTAACCTTGATTTTGGATTTAATTTCTCGGTATAGGTCTTAATTTAAGATTCTTTCATAACTCAAAGTGTGTCTCACACCGTAATTATTTAGTTAAAGAAGTTGTTCGCGGAAACTTTTGTCCCTTTAAAGACAGGGTCTTTCATACACCTTAGAGGTAACCTAGAATATTATTATTTGTTGAAAAAATCAGTGCTGATATTTGTGGGTTCTTCCTGCCTTTTCACGCTCAGATAATTGTCCTATAAAATAAGGAACTGCGGGCCTTTCAATAGATTTTTAGGCATTTAGATGATTAATCTAAATTAATTAAAAAACGCTGTTCTCATTAGAAAAATTTAAAGACGGAATCCGAGTCAGGCAGCTGAAGTGTGCGTGTTTTAAAGCAACGCGTGACGCATAGGAGTTTATAATTCATCCAGTGTTTGACTGCTTGCCTATCTTGATAACGATGACAGAGTTTTTCATATGATAAAAAGAAAACGAAATGATATCTTTCAGGAAAGATTAGTATGGTTAATGGCGTTTTTTTATGTGATCGTGGCGTTAATTGCGGGCATACATTTCCGCGATTTGCATTAATAATAATGTAAATATTAAACGTAAGATATTTTAGTACGCAATTTTTCAAGCTCTAAAATAATTAGTTGCGTATGATCTAATTTCAAACGCGCGAACAAGTATGACAATCTAAAGTGTGCTAATTATCATCACTGGTGCGAATTTTAGCATTTTCAATTAAGAAGTGATAAAATAAACTTTAAAATCAATGATAACTTTCTAGCTAATATGAGAAATTCATGTAAAATTTGATTAATTGAGGGTGCTATCAAAGTAGCGACTTTTGACAATCGGCAAAACTTCCAAAGTCGCCGCCAATACCCTTCCTAACCAAATCCTCCCCCCACCAAAAAAAAAAAATTACTTTTTTTAACATATATTTACTTTTGTATTTGCTCGCCGTCGTTTTGCCAATATCAGCCTTTCCAGTTCGAAGGAACGCCTACCTGCTTGCGCGTCTGCTCATTGTTGGAAGCCGGTGAAACAGTAGTGAGTTTTAGTATTTCGTATACGAGCGAACGCAAGCGCTGTGTGTTTGCGTTAGCTTTACGTGTTCCACGCTGCGCGTGCGCGGAGCCCAAAATTACGGTCTTAAATGACGCATGGCGATGAGGCGCACGCACAACGTGGGGCACGCAACTCTAACGCAAACGCACACCGCTTGCGTTTGCTTCTATGCCCAACACTAAAACTCTCTAATAAGGTACAATCCCATATCGGCTGCAGCCCCACGTTGGGACAGTGAAGAGTGTTGTTTGCACTCGGAAATCACCTTTCGCGAGCCATGATCGCGAGCAGTTCTGCCGTGCCCGCTGAGCAGGAGAATCGGGGGACCCTCACTAGAGCGCTTCCCGTTTCCGCCGCGGGAGGGCGAGCGTCGAGATGGAGACGCGAATAGAGTACACCGGCCACGCGTTAAGCCAGTCGATAAATTAATCGATGAAGAGCGCCGACAGCATAGACGCCACACGTTTCACGGGCAACACAATTGCCCAGCAATTTGCTATGCATTTTTTTTTTTTTTCAGATGAGCAGAAACAAGGACGGCGTATCCTTATGTTTTATCCGTTCGCTGGTTTGCTTCGTCGCGCAATTCTTGGCTGCAAGCGTGAAAGAAGCTGCACAAACGTTGCCCCACTAATGTGTCGCAGGTTCCATGCCAAGATCTTTTCTGCACGTCCTCCAGCCTTTCAATTAGCAGTGAGACTTTAAATTGTAATAGGAACTGTAACTTTGTAACTTCATCATTCTCACAATGTATTCATGAACGTGCTTTTTTATTACTGTTTTGTTATGTGATTCACTGAATTTTGAAACTCACTTTAGACTTTCTCTTGTGTAATACCCGGAAACAAGTTCTCAAGTTAAATAAAATGACAGATTTCTTGCTGCTATGGTCTACTGTAGTGTTGTTCGCGAACTCGCGGTGCTTGAAGGCATCTACAAACGCTTCTCCGCGTGCCCCCTACTTCATCGCTTCTGCTCCAAAGCTTACTCCAGCAGGATCACGATTGTGCCATACCTTGGGTAAGTAAAGCTAGGGGGGAGGGGGGTTGGGGGTGGGGTTATTACGGTGTTTTTATTAGCTTATTACGGTGTTCTTTCTCGCCCGGTAAATAACAGCGGCACAGAACGATCCTTTTACGCGGAAGAGCCGCGACCCTAGTGGCCAACGTCGCTTTCGCTCTTGGACAAGGGTGTCACACTGCCATGTTGGCCTTCCGCACCACTGTGAGGTTGCAAGAGGTACATGCAGTCCATCCTCGCCTGCGTCTGCTCGTCTGCTCTTCCATTTGGATCCGCTTGAGAGACGAACAGTCAGCGGAAATGTCGTCACGTGATCAATCCGCGTGCGGGTCAGTCCGTCATGTGAATCGGCCATTAGTTATACAGGTGCGTGAACCTTTTTAATCTGCAATCCCTTCCGCCCGCCCCCCCCCCCTGTCCCCTAAAAAAAAATATATATATAAGTTGAACGTCTGTGCTTATACAGCGTAAGATCGGTCTACCTCCGTGGGGCGGCGACACTGGTTCACGCTATAGATGAGAAGTTTGGGCAGTGTAGTACGGCTCTTAGCCTGGGGTCCTTAACGCGCGTCACGCATTCTGCAATCCCTGGTGTCGTATGCGGCTTCTTTGGCAACCGCGCCCACCAATCTCTGCTTTCCTATTTCATGTTGAACATAACAGGCCACAAAGAACAGGAACAAAGAAAAGAAACAGACGAGACACAGAAGCGCTGATTCGCAACTCCAATGCACAATACACTAAGAAAGGAGATGAAAGCACCGAAAAGGCTCCCGCTATAAGAACGCATCACAAACACAACTTTAAACATGTACGCTAGAGGTTCAACTGACAGTAGCGTCTATAGGACTTGCGGTTTCAAATCGCAGCAGGCAGCAACCAGTCCACTTCTGCGGTGCTCCTGTGCAATCCTATGGGAAAACGTGCGAACATTTTGTCCCTTCGCCGGAGAATAAGAGAAATTACCTTTGTTACTTGAGTCATAGCAAAACGTAGGTGACCTTATTAACATTATAAAAGTGAATTGCTATAGTTACAGTATATTTGCTATAAGTGTGCAGTGTTTAACTTCCCATTATTCCGGGTTCCGTACCATATTCCACGGCAAGTGTGTGGAGGCAAACGGCGAGCCTAAGCAAAAATAAGAGTCGAAAACAACGCACGACTCGTTCAACAAGCGCCATCATCCCGATGACACTAATATTGATAATTCAGGCCATATAAATGCCACAAAATGATCCCCGTTTACGAGCGGTTGGAAAGCGTAAAACAGTAAAAGTACGTGCACTTTAGAAGGTGCCTTTCTCTTTATTATTGTGCTGAATTTATCGGGCGGTAAGAGATTTCCGGCTTTTTCAATAGTTCCGAACTCTCGAGCAAACTCGTGTTTGCACCCATATATGCGCAGCAAAGTGAATAAAACGAATGTTTTTTTGTTTTGTTTTTTATTGCAAATCGCATTCATTACTCGGATTTGCTTCTTTAGAGCGCAGCTCTGAGGCTCCTGTTTCCCGCTTAAGAGGCGTCGCAGTCGGCGTAACTGCGCGCGTTGCATTATGGGACGTTTACCCGCTAAAGTTAGCAAGAAAATTTTTTAACAAAATTTAGCGGGGAAGCTTTTCCGCTAAACTTAGCGAAGAAATATATCCGATAAATTTAGCGGGGAATGTTTTCCGCTAAATTTAGCGGCAAGATTTTTTTCGCTAAATTTAGCAGGGAAATTTTCCCGCTAATTTAACCGGGACAAATTTTCGCTAAATTTAACTGAAAATTCAGCGAAAATTTCCCGCTAAGTGGGACGGGAGCAGAGGGGAGGAGGGGCGGGTACGGAGGGGGGGGGGGAGGGGCATATCCTTCTTTCCTCCTCCTCCTCAAGAGCTGCGCTCTAATTCGGCAGTACAGAGAATTGTAAACGTCTTTCGTTTTTTTTTTTTTTTTTTTTTTTTTTCTACATGCACAGGTGGGTACTGACCCGGTGTTAGTGAGTAGTTTTTGACATCTCTTTTTATTTTCGAGATGCTCTTCATTGCTTTGACACCTAAACCCGCATTCAGAAACGCGCCGATGCCGCGTTCGCTCTAACAGTGTCGGACAGCGTACATAAATATATGTGCGAAGCCAATATAGCACCGTTTTTAATTCCTTGGTTTTGAAAAACAAACGCCGTAACTCATCAATATTTCGCCTGCCTGACTGGGAAATCTTCCGAGCTATCTTGTGAGTTCGAATAATTGGTGATATTGGGTCTTATATTGAAGTGCTGGGAAAAATGCGCTGAGTCTGCCAAAGAAACGCATTGCCAGATGTCAATTTCAGACTGGTTTCTTTCTGCTTCAATTTAAAACCGCACACTAAAGCCAGTTGGACATCTAGCCTATATATGATAACTCTATTGCTTTAAAGGCATAGCACAAATCGCTTAAAAGATGGGGTACCCACAAGTATTCCAAAACAAGATGGCAAGATTTCAAACTACAAAACAATTCTATTACAAAATAACCTTTCCAAAACTAAGTTTTCCTCATCCGACAGCCCGACGGAAGGCTGGGTAACGTTGCGTTATCCCAAACTATTGGTAATAGATGCTTCTAGAATTTCACGACTGTCTTTTTTTTTAATATCATTCAATAATTTCGTGCCCTGAAAAAGTGATGAACACAAACAAGAGCTGCAGTGCAAAGAAAGATGATCCCCCCCCCCCCCCCCCGTCGATTTCGGAGATCGATCATGTTTAAGCACTGAACTGTCTTTACTCCAAAACATCTACCACATATCAGTGAGATCTACACAACACCGACTGACCAAGAAACAAAGGGTGGCCTGTGGCATTTTTGGCATATTCCTTTCGTAAGGTTGTCGAATTTTGAACGAAACTTAGGGGGGGAGTTGATCTGAGGAATTTTGGGTGGAGCCGAAAATACCATAGGAATCGTATCTATTGGCCACTATAGATAAATTATGCGATATTTTGTGCAATGTTATCATGCTGCCGTGCGCTTATGTAGCCAAGTCAACAGTGCGCTTGGCTGACACGCACGTGTCTCGGGTTCGGTTCCCAACACTGTATGTCGTTTTTACCCTTCTTGATGTCAGTAGAAGTTCCGAGAAGGTTGAAGAACCGCCAAGCTTATTTGTTGATGTTAAGAATGCATAGTTCGAGGACGATCGACGAAGCACATGCTAGGCTCCGCGGGAAGGCTTAAAAGAGATGGACCGCGCCGTACACGTCAGTCTCGCCCGAGCGGTCGATTCTGCTGTTACGCCGCCATCGCCGCCTGCCACGCTAGCCTTCTTCTGTTTTGTTTTGGGCGCAAGGTCGCCCCATCATACATTTGTTTCCCTTCAGTCATTCGTCGCGGCATCAATTGTCATACGTGAAAAAACAAACTAGGCCAGATTACCACACTTTCCCATTCCACTCTCCCCTCGCAAAATCAAATATGTGGGCAACAAGTTCACATTCTTGGGTTTCCGTAACAATGAGCGTCACCGCGGTCCTCCTTGGATTCATTGGATAATGACCACACCGTATCAACCTCTCGCAGCTCATGTATCTGTCATAACCCCAGTGTGCCAATGTGTCCCAACCATGTTTGATTTTTTATCGCATATCGTTATTGCACCCACATTGTAAGCAAGAGGACACCTGTATTATTTTTTTTATTTACTCTTTGTAGAATTCCCTCACCAAGTAAAGCTCATTTATCTGGGTTTT
>JABSTQ010004830.1:0-27017 GCA_013358835.2 Ixodes persulcatus | reverse complement strand
ATTCAACAGACCACACAAAAAATAATTTACCCACATCGTGCACAAACACTAATCTGAAGTTTTGGAAATATGTCACTTAAAAAGATTCGTATTGAAAAAAATGGATTTGAATAAGATATTGAAAACAGTGAAATTGTGTGCTTTGCTTCGCACGTATATTATTGAGAACAATGCAAAGAACTGCAAACAAAACTTACAAGATGTCTGTGTTCTCAACAATTACCAAGTGACTATTACTTCGTGGCATATACTGCTCTAAATACCAGTTAGAAATTGCCATCTTTAGTAGAATAAATACTGCACTAATCAACGAGATAATTTCTAGTTGTATTGCATGACTTGTACAAGATTGAAAATCCGTACATTTAAACAAATATTTTTACGCAGTTTCCAAAAAAAAAGAAATATTTATAAGATATTGTTTTTGAGTTATGATAGTAATCTTCTTAAAACAGAAAGATTTTCGGTGCAAAAATATACAGCGACCCAACGACTTTGATCTTTGAAACAATTATTCAAGTAGTCCTCTCGAAGGAAAGTAAACTTACGGTTTATAAAACTAAAAATTATGGAATACGCAATGTAGTCTTGAACTATTTTAATAGGACAAACATTATACGAGATAAACATGCAAAGACTAGCGATAAAGTTCATAAGCAATCAATATGACACGATTAGTTCCCCTCAGCAGTGTTGTGACTGGCAAACCTGCCTTAAGTTGGGCGAACGCGCGCGAATGAATAGAGTAAAGGTTTTGCTTTTAATGATGCAGTGCAAAATAAATATTTTTATTTTAAAATACAGAAGGTTCCCGCGACGACTCAACACTAGATCATCATTTTTACGGTAAATTATATAGTATCATGTGCGACTCGATACATACAAATGTTTATTTTCCCTTCAACCACCGTTGAATGGGACAGGTTGCCAATTGATTTAACAAATTCAGGCACACTGCACTTATTCATCGATGAATTTACTCTTGTTTCTTGCTAAAACAACTTGTCTTTCATTTTGAATGTACAAAACGTTATATGTTTCTTAAACGGTAGGTACTAGCATTGCCTAACATAGAATCTGGTCTCCAAGTGAGCTTTTGACTTGTGTGCTGCTTTTTCAGTGTTGGTATTTATGTCTTGAATTGTGTGCCAATTCTGCCACGACCCCGTACATGTCAGCAGGTATTACTAAATAATATTAAAAAATAAATAAGACATTTTAAATTTCTTTCACCTTATTACTCGTTTTCAACCCATTTCAAGTTTCAACCCTTTTTTCGTCGTTTAGGTGTCAGTCCAAATAAGGACACCATCGGGATCCAGTAACCCAGTTGGGTAATATGTATTGGTTTGCTCTTGACTATTGAATGAAGCATCTGACATATACCATCAGTTAGGATTAAATACAATGTGTCTAACCGTGTCCTTTAACACTTTTGACGGTGGTACAGAAAAGGATAACTTTTAGTCGAAGGAACGGATACAAAAGGGAACGTCTCACGGAAGTTCCCTTTAAATACGCCACAGTAGGGACGTTACCTTTTGTTTCTGTTCCTTCGACTAAAAGTTTTTATCTTCTGCTTCACAGTTTCAGGTGTTAAACAACATACTTAGCTTCCACCAGCTCGCCTGCGCACTCACAGTCCTTACACACTCTCCACATGTGTTCTGGTCTTTTTCGTTTTTACATTTTGAGAAATAAGATTTTTCACTTGCATTCACGCTAAATAAATCAATGAAAGAGACCATTATAACAGTAGAGCAACCTACAATAACCCGTGTTCTCATACTTGAAAATTAAGACTTTACATGATTTAAAATTGTTTTTTATACCTAGCAATGCAATGTTATGCAAATCAAAACATTGCTATTCTAATGGGTGATAACTTATAATTGGGAAACTCATAAATGCATATTCTTTATACTTTCGAAATCTCAAGACAAATTTCGCAGTTATTAATCCTCCAATATTATTCCGTAAAACGGGCTCTGAAATCTATATTACGCACGGACCTCGTCCCTGAATAATATACCGCAGTCCTTCGTTTCTCATCTTACTTGTTTTTGTTTGAATAGCATGAAAACATTGACTTCCAGAAAGTAAATATATTTTTATTAACACAAAACTTGAAAATCCAGCTAGTATATTCATATCATTCCTCCACATTTTCTTATTTAAGTAGTTTCTTTGGTATGTATTATTTTTTGTGGATTTTGTCAGTAAAGTCATCGCAATTTGAGCATAAGCGTTTCCGCTTTGTTTCCTTCGCCTAAAAGTGATGGCGTCATAGACCGTAAGGTTACAAATAATTGAAATGTTGATTTCTTATGCTTTGTAGTTTTATTTTAAAAAAACAGTTGCATAAACTAGCTTTCTCGAGACACTTTTTAAGCAGCTGAGAACTTGAACGTTTCGATCCACAAGCATAGCATGTTGTAACGCGCAAACGGTTGAAGTAGAAGAGAAGCTGTACGCGCGCCAGGATCAAAAGGCGGATGCTAGATAGAAGAGGTTAAGCCACAAATGGTGGCAGCGGTCCTCTAAGCATGAATACCCGTTCCCAGACACCAACAGCAGAGCCGCCCTGGGCCCAGGCTACCGAGCAGCTCTGCAATCGGTTAGCCTAGAAGAGTTTGTCCGTCGCCGCTGGCCTCTCGAGAAGTTTTACAATCGCCTCGTCCCCGTATAAACACTGTTAGGCAGAATGTGAACCACCAAATTGCTGATGTTCACAACCACCTTTCGAGTGTAGAAGTAAGCCTGCAGCACCTGGAACAGGCTCTTCCAGCCCTCTACCTGAAAACTCGGGCGAACTTCCCCGACATCCGGAGACGTTTCTGACTTCTCTCCGCCATGTAGACGAGACTGTGAGACAGATAGGAACCGCTCCTTCGCATCGTGACAGTATGCGTTTGACGTTTGAAACCTCCGACATTCAACGGCCTTGGTTCTGGGAGGTCGTTCATTGTAAAATTTGAGACGGCGGCTCTACACAACAGGTGGACCCCGGATGGCAAGGCTGCAGCCTTAATCGCCCAGCTACGAGGAAAGGCAGTCGAGTGCCTTGAGGTAATCCCGGACAAAACCCGAACCACCTATGAGCCTCTGCTACAAGCCTTGGAAGCTCAATTTGATGGCGCCCATCTTCAAGAGCTCCATCTAACAGCGCTAGCAATCGAGACATTGGCTACGAAAGCTCCTGTTGGGTGTACCGAAGCCACACTCAACCTGATTAGTACTTCAGCTTTCGTAGATGCCATCGAAGATGCCGATGTCCAGCGCTATGTGCGCCTTGCCTAATCTACTACTCTCAGCGCTATCTTAGGTCACACATTTGAAATGGACGCGGCAAGTAGAGCAACCACCTCCAGTGTCAGACAAGTAAATTGGACCCCGCTCACTTGTAACCCGCAAGAAAACCGCCGTAGTCCTGAATCACGATACTGTTTCAGTTGTGCACGACCGGGTCACCTTGCCCGCTCATCCAAAAGTCCAACCATTCGACACCAGGAAACCCCTCCCGCGGGCGAGACAGGGCAGGGTTTAGAGTAGTCTACGAAGTCCCTCTGGCCACAGCCTCACCAATTACATCCATTTCGCCCCGTCTCTCCGTCCGTTTCCATAGAATCGCAAAGCCTACCGACGCCATCATAAACACGGGAGCCGGAGTGAGCGACCTTGATGCTCACTTGTTAACAGCTGCCCACGATATTTCACCAACGGCACGCTGCGAGGATGTTTGACTGCTGTCGGCGTACAGTAAGCGATTCCCTATGTTGGACGCACTAAATTGACCATCGAAGCCCTGGGGAGAAAGGTCACACTCTCTTTCTTTATTGTGGAAAACGTAAGAACACTAGCCATTCTCGGGTGTGACTGTTGCACAGCAGTAGAAATTCAGGTCGCGTTTGAACAAGGTCACGCAGCCTTCTCAACACTTCAAGAACGCAAGTGCTGAAACCTCTCGAAGGGCACATCCTCTCTAAATCACTGCGAAGAAACTGAGCCGGGCATTAAACAAAGTTGTGTGCTTTCGTACTACTACTGCTGTGCACTGCTTTGCGTGGCGATTTCAGGTAGTTCCATCATGATTTCAGGTAGTTCCAGCTTTGGACATAACGGTTCTGAAGTTTTCAGCTATATCGGTCTCAGCAATAATTCGGGGCAATCAGCGCTCAGGAGATTTCATAGTCGAAGCTGTTCTGTACTCCCAGCCTGGAGCAAAATTTGCTATGCCCAGAAGTCTTGTCTTCTGGCACCGAGGTGACTTGGACGTTCTAGTTATTAACCTGGCCTGTAGCGATGTTCACCTCAAACGAGGCGATTGTTTAGGGGTAGCTTATAAAGCGTCAGCCAAAACGGAGGTTGCCCCGGTTGTAATTTCACCTGTGTTAACCAGCTCAGAAAAACAAAAAGTCAATGAAGACAATATCCCATGGAAGAGCTTTAACTTCGGACGAAATCTATCTGAAATGTAGAAGGCATTCATTCAAACATTAATAAAAAGGTTTTGCCACTCTCTTGCCCTCACGAAAGATATGTTAGGATGTACACCGCTAGTCCGCCACAACATCAACACCGGCGACCATGTGCCAATATACCAGTACCCTCGGCGAATATCTATGTCTGGAAGAAAGAAGATCAACTCTTCAGTGGACGAAATGCTTCAAAGAGGCGTTGTGGCAGCATCTAACAGCCCATGGCAATATACCTTCGTGCTTCTAACGAAACAAGACGGCTCGACAAGGTTTTGCATGGATTACATAAAGCTGGACAGTATCACCAAACTTGATACCTACCCCTTACCCTCACTTGATAACACTCTTGACCGTCTCCATGAATCTCACAACTTCACGACTTTGGATCTCATGTCGGGGTGCTGGCAAATTGATCTCTACGCAGATGACGCAGAAAAGTTGGAGATTTTTACTCCTGATTATCTGCTTCAGTTTAAGTGTTTACCGTTTGGGTTGTGTAACGCGCCGGCAACCTTTCAATGTCTCATTGACAGAATCCTAGGCCCTGTAAAGTGAACCAAGGCCTTAGTCTATCTCGACGATATAATCGTGTGCGCAAGCAATTTCGAGGAACATCAACATCATCTAGGGATTGTGTTAATTGCCCTATCAAAAGGTCAACTTCGTCTAAAGTCATCGAAGTGTTTCTTCGGATACGACGAAGTGACCTACCTTGGTCATGTCGTCAGCAAAAAGGGCATTCGGCCAGCGCAGGCGAAGCTGTCTGCACCTACTAACGTTCGTAAACCCACAACAATAAGATAACTAAAAAGCTTTGTAGGCTTCGCATCTTATTTTCGTCGATTCGTCCACAACTACGCTCCTAGGGCTGCAGCCTTGAACTGCCTCCCGATAAAGAACACAAAATAGAGATGGGGAACTGACAAAGCTGGCTCATTTGCGGATGTCAAGGAAGCTTTTTCAGAACCACCTACGCTAGCAGGTTTTGCGGAGTACTCACCTACATTCCTCCGCACATATATCAGCGGAGAAGAGTTAGGTGCTGTTCATCTACAACAATACAAGGATGGCTGCTAACGTTCAGTCTCCTACGCAAGCAGGAGGCTAAGTAAACCCGAAAGTCGGTGCCACTCTTCCGAACTAGAATGCCTCGCGGAGGTGTGGGCCGTTGAAATGTTTTTGCCCATACCTGTACGGCAAGGCATTTTTACAGTAGTTACTGACAAATCGGCCCTGCAGTGGCTTCTTTCAAAACGTGACCTGACGCCAAAAGTTTATTTATTCATTTATTTATTTATTTCAGTACCCTCAAGACCCGAGGGCAATACAGAGGGGAGGGGCAAGTAACAAAACATAATACAAAAAATGAGAATAATGCAAAAATTTATATAATAGAAAAAGCCGTCAGGGTGCCTGCTGACAAAAATGGCTGTTTAATGCAGTTCTAAAAGAATCAAATGATTATATAGATACTAAAGATGCGGGAAGGTGGTTCCACTCCTATGAGGACCGGGGGATAAAAGAGTCAAGGTAGGCGGAGGAGCGACACTGAGGAATTCCAACTTTATACTGATGATCAAGGCGAAAGGAGATGTGCGGGGGAGAGAAAATAAGTTTTTCTTTTAGAGTAGGGATAGAGAAGTAAATTTTATGAAAAAGCGATAGACGAGATACTTTACGGCGCAGAGAAAGAAGGGGAAAGATAAATTAGATTTCATGAATGAAACACTGGCTGAACGATGATAATTACAAAAGATAAACCGCGCGCCACGGTTGTGAA
This sequence comes from Ixodes persulcatus, assembly GCA_013358835.2. Taxonomy (NCBI): domain Eukaryota; kingdom Metazoa; phylum Arthropoda; class Arachnida; order Ixodida; family Ixodidae; genus Ixodes; species Ixodes persulcatus. Next base: position 20,759 of record JABSTQ010004830.1, on the reverse strand, counting down.
TGGCTTCAATGTTAGATACGAGCGTGTTGTGACCGGGATCCTAGATTGCTGCAGCGTACTCCAATTAAGAGCGTACCAGGGTTTTGAATAAAAGTAATTTTAGTGACACTGTTGCCAAAGTAAAATTTCGTTTTAAGAAGCCGAGCATGGAGTTAGCGTTAGCAATGAGATGATCAATGTGAACGTTCCATGACATGTTATCTGTAATATGAACTCCAAGATATTTGTAGGAAGTTACGATTTCCAAGGGGGAGGTAACAAGGGTGTATGAAAGTGGTGATGAGTTACGTCGAGATACACGCATCGCTTTGCATTTGTTAATGTTAAGAGATATACACCATGCGTTGTACCAGTCCAAAACAGTGATTTCGCGATAGATGACACAGTCGTCCGCAAACAGACTAACAAAGGAAGACAGATTCTGAGGGTAAGTCTTTTATGTAGATTATAAATAATAGAGGACCTAAGACGGACCCCTCTGGGACGCCCGAGGTGACGGAACTGAGGTGAGAATTAGCTTGATTAGTGAAGACAAATTGAGATCGATTTGTTAGAAAGTCTCTAATCCAGGATAAAACGGTTGGGTCAATGTTAAGTTTACTAAGTTTGAGGGGTAGAAGCTTTTGGGAAACTTTGTCAAATGCTATGCTAAAATCAAGAAAAACGCAGTCAACCTGTGATCCACGATCTAGAATAGAATGTAGGTCGTTAGTAAAAGACAGCAGTTGAGTTTCGCACGAAAGACGTTTACGAAAGCCGTGCTGAGAAGGAGTGAAAAAAGAATTATAATCTAGAAAGTTAACAAGGTGCGAGTAAATGACGTGCTCCATACTTTTGCAGGGTGTACAAGTAAGGGAGATAGGCCGGTAGTTATGAGGACAATGTTTGTGACCTGATTTGTAAAGTGGAACTACCTTTCCTATTTTCCAGTCATTGGGAAGCGTAAAGAAGTAGAGCGATTGCTTAAATATTTTGCACAGAAAATAGAGCTATACACTTTAGTTTTTTGCAGAAGCGTAGATGTAATGTTGTCGACACCAGAAGATGACGATGACTTTAGATTTTCTATTAGCTTAACTATGCCATCAAAACTAAAAACTAAGGGGTCCATAGGCAGAAAGCTGTAGGAAGGGCACATTGGCAGACAACAATCAAAATCATAAGAAAAGATACTAACAAAAGGATCATTTAGAACATCGGCACACTGCCTACTCGGTATGACACCACCATCTAAACCTGTAAGCGATATGACTGACTCATTTGATCCATAAACAACATTCCAGAATTGTTTTGCATTTTTTATCAGCATTGAGGGTAAGGTTTGATTGAAAAAAGTTAGTTTTGCCTTTGTAATTCCTGCCTTATATGCTTCAGCTGCGCAGTGATAGGCATCCCACCGTTCATCACGGTCGGAATACTTTGGAGAACAAAAAAGGCGTTTCTTCCTATTACACAACCGTTTAAGTGTGACATTATACCAGGGGAACGTAGGGTTGGAGGTAATGGTTCTAACTGGAATGAAAAGTGCAATGAGTGAATTAACTTTGTTGTTGAACATATTCCAATTCTCATCAACTGAGCGCTGATAAAAGTTGTCTAAAACATATCGAGGTACACAGCTAGTTCCTTGTTGATTAAGTCGAAATTAGCTTTGCTGTAATCGTAATAATGTCTGGCCGTTTTAGGAGAAACACGCACCGTTGTGCGTAAGTTGAAATGCAGTGTTGAGTGATCACTAATGCCTGGTAAATAAATAACAGGAGGGATGAGATCAGGAGCTTGAAGGGCCATAAAGATTGAAGACTACAATTTTGCAATTGTCCATCGAAGCAGGAAAGACCACCAAGACGCCGATTTTCTTTCACGCAATCCTGTACCTCAGGCTCCCGCGGTTTCATTGTTAACTTTACTCGACCTGCGGGCATAATATTCAACGGACGTGGAGAGGTCGAGTATAATTGAAGATCTCAGAAACACAGAAAACGACTCGTGTCTAATGAGCAGATGATGCCTACGAAATTTACGAACGCAATATCAGTTGTCAGAATCCTTTGCAAACGATAACGGCGGTCAGAGTCGTGGCTACCCGTTGTGGCCGATGCTTTACGTCCCGGCGTCATGGTTATGTGTCATGACCCCCAAATAGCAGGTCCTCTCGGATAGTATCTAACATTTTAAAATATCGCAAGAAGGTTCTGGTCGCCTCGTGTCAAAGAGAATGTTGAATAATATGTCTGCTCTTGCACAACGTGTCAGATGGGAAAAACACCCCCGCACCCAATAAAACTGGAGCTTCAGCAGCCCGTTCGACGTTATAGGAATCAATCCCGTCGGTCCATTTCCGAAGAAGGCGGCGGGCAGAAATGCACCATTGTTGCGACTGACTATCTAACAAAATGGGTGGAGGTTGGAGTAGTACCCGGCTACTACAAACTTGACGGGAGCCACCCATCTCGTCACGTTTCTTAAGAACCTTGTGCTACGCCATGTATCTCCGCGCCTGGTAATTTCTAAACGCGGAACGCCGTTCATGGCCAAACTCTTCAGACGAGCACTTCAAAATTATGGAATGGGACACGCAGCAGCATTCCTATACCATCCCTAGAGGAATGAACTCGTGGAGCGGACGAATCGCACCCTGGGCGATATATTTCTAGCCTACCTGGTTACATGACACAGGAACTTGGGTGAAACTGTCAGTACAACTGAGTTTGCACCGAACGCCTCTCGCCAAGAAACGACTTGTCAGACACCATTTTAGCTGGTGTAAGACAGATTTGCTACCTTCCCTCAAGAATCTGCGATGGGCACGACGTGGACCCATCGGGGCCAAGAGTGTGCCAAGGGCTTCGCCCGGTCTTTTTACCTAAATCGTAAAGAGAAACGCGGTGGTGGCTTAGCTATTTTGACAAAAAGTGTTTCTGGTGAACTAGTAGGTGATTATAGTTGCATCACTCAAGATTATGAAATGATGTGTATACGCAATAACGAGAACATCTTTGCTGTGGTGTACCGACCACCAAATGGTAACATTGAATCTTTTTTAAAATTTTTCGAGTCTTTTTTGGTTTTTGTAAATGAAGAAAAATGTAATGTAATTTGTGGTGGGGACTTTAATATTGATATGAGCGCGGAAACCGTTGCTAAAAAAAGTTTAGATTCGCTAATCAGGACAAATGGTTGTGCAAATGTTATTAATAGACCTACACGTGTTACTCTCCAATCTGAAACATTAATTGATTTGTTTATTTCGAACAGCTCGATCGATTATATAAAAGCTGGCGTCATTGCGTGTGATCTGAGTGACCACCTCCCAATATTCATTTCTCTCAAAAGTATCGCGAAGAAAACCTGCAGGACAGAGCGGACATTAATACAAAAAATAACTTTAGATCGACTCAATGCTTTTCAGACCGCTGTGTTAAATACAAATTGGAGCAGTGTACTGTGTGAAAATGCTGACGGGGCTTATAACACTTTTATTGAGTTATTTCTTGGACTGTATAAGACACACTTTCCTTTCACTGCCATTAAAACAAACAAGCGCATAAAGAAGCCTTGGATAACGAGAGATTTGCTCAGTAAAATTAAGATAAAAAACGTTTTATATGGCACATTCATAAAATCTAAGGACCAGACGGACCTTAAAATATTTAAAAACTATCGCAACAACCTAACAAAAGAACTAAAGCGCGCCAGAGCGCGTTATCATTTTGATCTGTTCAAGGCCGCACAAGGACGCACTGACATCATGTGGAAGCAACTAAATTATCTTCTTTATCGTAATCGCCCCTTCAGTTCAATCCAAAAAATTCTGTACAATGGTACTGAACTTACTGGGTGTTCACTGGCAAATGCTTTTAACGAACATTTTGTAAATATTCTGGGCACTACTGAAACCGAAACTCCTTTGGTTTTAAATGACAAAAGAAACAGTGACTCGATATTTTTAGATCCCGTCGTCGAACCAGAAGTTATAAGCGTGTTTCTTCAGCTTAAAAATAGTTGTAGCTGTGACGTGGATGGCATCCAGATAAGACCGGTAAAGCATGTTATTCATCTGTTAGCACCTGTAATAACTCATATATTTAATATCTATTTATCTACTGGAGTTTTTCCTAAGCGAATGCAGATTGCCAAAGTTTCAGTATTGCATAAAAAAGGAAGCGTAAATGAAATGGGAAACTACAGGCCAATTTCAATATTACCAGTGTTTTCCAAGGCGCTTGAAAAATTTCTTCATACGCGTTTGACTAAATTTTCAAATAAGTTTAACTTGATAACTGCATCACAGTATGGATTTATAAAACACAAGTCGACTGAATCTGCCTTACTTGTACTAAAAGAATTTATTTTACAAAGCTTTGAAAACAAAAATATGGTTCTTGGAGTCTTTATAGATTTTACCAAGGCGTTTGACTGCCTCAATCATAAAATTTTACTATCGAAATTAGATAACTATGGAATTCGAGGGCACGCTTTACAGCTGATAAGATCTTATCTGGAGCATCGAACGCAATATGTTTATATAAATGGAAATACCTCCACTATAAAACCTATTCTTTCTGGTGTACCACAGGGTAGTATATTGGGTCCCTTCCTTTTTAACATATATGTGAATGACATAGTCAATATTAATGTAAGCGCAAAATTTGTAAACTATGCTGATGACACGAACATACTGTTTTCTGCAGATAATACTGATCTGTTATTCGATATGGCAAATTTGGCACTGTCTAGGTTACAAACGTGGAGTCTTAACAACGCATTACAAATAAATGTGAATAAAACCAAAGCCATGCTTTTTCGTCCTAAAAATAAACTCGTTACGATTACCAAGGACATAGTTTTGAATTCAACCAAAATCGAGATAGTTAATTGTTTTAAACTCTTAGGTGTAACCTTTTCTGAAAATATGTCGTGGGAAAGTCATATAAACTCTCTTATTCCAAAGCTATCCCAAATTGTAGGCATGTTAAATCGTCACCGTTACATTTTACCAACAAGCGTTAAATTATTAATATATAATTCTCTATTTTATTCTCACTTAAATTATTGCCATTTAGTTTGGGGAACAACAACTTTAACAAATCTAGAAAAGTTACATGTATTGCAAAAAAAAGCACTAAGGGCTATAGCTGCCGTCTCGTATGATTTTCACACAGCTGGCTTATTTCAGAAATTTCGCGTCATAAACGTGCATACATTATATGACTACCGGCTTAGTACTAGCCTTAAAGTAGAACAACTTAAAGACACAATTTTTTTAACAGATCTTGGACACTTATCAAAAAATGTTCATAGTTACCCTACCCGTGGAGCTGAATGTTGGGAGGTGGCTACACCAAGAACAAACTATGGCAAACAAATGCTTAAATACACTATACCCAATCTACTCAATTCGTATATGACTAAAAGTATGGATTGGGATAAGTTATCCCTAAGAGAATTAAAATCGCCCTTTTTCTCCAGCAGCTAGAGGTAGTTGCCTTTCTTTGTATTCTTTGTGCCTTGTATTTGTATAATTTTTATCTCTGCTGTCCGTCATGCCTCAATGTAAAAAAAAAGGAAAAAAAAATCTAAAATGTGTGCTTAAAATGTGTCATAGTGACAATCTTTGTACAATTTTTTTGATTACCGTTTTTCCTGGCTCTGTCGCTGCTTTCTGTAGGCGGTCAGGGACCCGTCAAGCTGTACCTGACAGCTTTTTTCCCTGATCGCCACCATCTTATGGTGGAAATAAACATTATTATTATTATTATTATTATTATTATTATTGACGGAGGCCCAAGAACGAGCTCGCCTCGCAATTCTGCACAAGCAATCAACACTTGCTTAAGGCTTTATTACCGACGTCGCCGCTCCTTCATTTCAACCTTCAACCTGGTACTAGCTCGGAGGCAGCTGCGTCGACCACACCTTCCGGAGAAGCTTCTTTCGCACTACTGTAAACCCTTCCGTTTCAAGAAACAACTTGGGCCTGTCACCTTCAGTCTGGAATAACTCTCAGTGCTCTGTCGACGAAAGTGTACACGAGTGTTTTCCTCTCATGCCACTCCGTTGAAGCTATACATCACCCAAAGGGACTATATCGGTGCTATTCGAGACGCACAGATCTCTGGGGTGGGCGAGTGTAACGCGCGAAAGGTTTAAATAGAAGAGGAGGTGTATGTGCGCCAGGATCAAAAGGCGGACGCTAGATGGAAGAGGTTACGCAACGATATGCATACTAAAATACCGAAAAGTAAAATGCTAAGCAAAACATGTTATTCATCTAACCCAACGCATCTCCTCCATGTGTCCTACGTTTTAGAGCGCAGCTCTTAAGCCCGGATCACACAGTTGCGTTTGACTGGGTTTGACTGCGTTGCAGCTGCGAGACACCAGGACATCCCTGCTGCTTATATCGCGTGCCAAGAAGATTCCTTAAATTGGATTCCACGCTTCATACGAAGCACAGATGTGCCGGTGACTCGCTTTCGGTTCTCGCCGCAACGCAGTCAAACGCACTCAAACGCAAGTGTCTGAACCGGCCTTTAGGCGCCCGTTTCCGGCTTGAGCGGCGTCGGCGTCGCCGTCGGCTTCGCCGTCGCCGTCGGCGTCGGCGTAACCGCGCGGTGCATGATGGGTAAATTTCCCCGCTAAATTTAGCGGAAAATTTTCCCCGCTAAATCTAGCGGATAATTTTCCCCGCTAAATCTAGCGGAAAATTTTCCACGCTAAATTTAGCGGAAAATTTACCCCGCTAAATCTAGCGGAATATTTTCCCCGCTAAATTTAACGGAAAATTTTCCCCGCTAAATCTAGCGGAAAATTTTCCCCGCTAATTTTAGCGGGAAATTTTCCCCGCTAAATCTTGCGGAAAATTTTCCCCGCTAAATTTAGCGGAAAATTTTCTTCGCTGAATTTAGCTGAAAATTTTCCCCGCTATATCTAGCGGAAAGTTTTCCCCGCTAAATTTAGCGGAAAATTTTCTTCGCTGAATTTAGCGGAAAATTTTCCCCGCTAAATCTAGCGGAAAGTTTTCCACGCTAAAGTTAGCGAAAAATTTTCTCCGCCCCCCCCCCCCCCTCGAGGTCACGTGACCACCCTTCCCCCCCCCCCCCCAAGGTCACGTGAACCCCCCCCCCCCGTGCCTTCCCCTCCTTCTCAAGAGCTGCGCTTTAATTCGGCGTTACAGGGAGTCGTAAACGGCTTTCATTTTTTATTCACGCTCTTTGAACTATACCTTTGGTTTGACCACTGCATCAGCATTGGAAATGGCAACAACCAAAAGAGCGGGACAGAATGTTTCAACAATCTGAGAATGCTTTTATACTTCCCGTTCCCCTCCCTTTCTGGAGCCGGCTTATCTAGTTGGTGTGATAAATCTTAACTTCGTGGAGTGACTAAGATAACAGAGCTCTCGGCAATGCAAAAGAAGAGAATTCAATATTTTCTACGTGGGATATTTTTTTCTTTCACTCGCTGTTTCTACCTTGGTCTAAAAAAGGTTGTCTGCCTATTTGAATAAAAAATAATTCATCAACGCGAATTATATCCGTTTGAGCAGTCCTTGAAAAGTAACGGAACACTGTTTTTTTGTTCTTAAATTTAGAGCCAGATATCTACAATCATGCAACACCTAAAATGTTTATAGTGTTGTTTAAAATGCTAGTATGCGTAAAAGCACTATAGGTCTGAACACTTTTGACCATATTTAGCAAGTAGTCAAGAGAACTGGACACATCGTGTGCCGTTCTCATGAAATATTTCACAATCAAATTTATCAAGTTTACCGAGTGTGAAGTAGAAGACGCTTTGCGCGTTATATTTAAGGGTAAACAAATGCACTATAAAAATGAATGCATCTTTATTCATAACGCCTGAGCAAGTAATATATTGCGTCACACTTGCGCCAATGTACTGACTGTAGACATACCATACATATTACCATTATTACATTCATTATTTTACACCTCCTCGTTCAAGCCAGACAGGCTTTGCTCGAACAATATTTTACAGACGCGATGTGCTTGTTATAGCATATGGACATATATTGCTGAGATATAGAAGGATACTTCCACAAACGTTTGTATAAATTAGGAAATCAAATAATATTTGATTTCCTAATTTTATGACACTTACTCTATATCTGCAACCTTCGCGCCGTAAAAAATTCAAAATTGCGATTATGCGTGGATATTTGGTTATTAAAACGAGACAGAACATTCCGACAGATCATTTTTCTAGAGCTATTTAGGAGAACTAATTATGTCCGAATGTGTGATCGCGTTTATATTAGAGAAATAAATCACGTTTGACCACTATTCTTCATTGGGAAGCTTAGGGTACGAAAATTAAGTCCTAGCATCAAAACTCAAAAATTAAGAACGGTTCAGTGCAGTTTTAGGATTTCCGCGCCCATTCAGAGAAAAGGTACGTGATTTACTTTATAACTGTCTTTAAACACAACGGGAACGCTCGGCTCTGCCTTGACTTGGCGTTCTTGATAAGTAAACATATAAATGTCAAGATTCAACAATATTTACCATTGCATTCCAAAATCACAGATACAGTACAATGCCTGTTAGCTTGAACATATTTCTTACACCCCTAGAAAATAAATGTTGATGTGATTGTCCTACGATAGTACAGGAACGATGCATTTAAATAGTTGTTTTTTAACGAAACATAATTGACTAGAACACTCTCCTCAAGAACCCAGGTAGCACACCGCGTCGGCCGGTATCGGGACTACGCCGGCCGGTCCTGGTAGCTGGATGGCGGTGCCCGGCCATGGGCGCCGGTGAGCTACCGGCCCCGGCCGGCGTCGGGGTTTCGTCTTGCTCACTGGCCAGTTCAGCCGTAGAAGTTACAGTGACTGGCCGACATCGGGTTTTTGCTGTCTTTGCTGGCCAGTCTTTCCGTGGAGGTTCCAGTAACTGGCCGGCATCGGTATTTTACTGCCTTTGGTGGCCAGCATTCACATGGAAGTTCAGTGACTGGCCGGCATCGGCTCTTTGCTGTTCAGGCTGGCGAGCCCTTCCAAGGAAGTTCCGTTTACTGACCGGCATCGTTTTATTTTTTTTCCCTTTTTCGCTCTGCAGTCAAATCATTGCGATTCTGACGAACTGCTTCAATTCATGAATGGCGAGTGGAAATGTTTGCGTTCATCAATCCTTCTTAAATTAATGCCGACGCTGGCGTATTTGATCCCAGCATGGCAAGGCTGACGAGTTTTATCGCGAAAAATCGAGAAAAAACAATGCGGTGAGGACAATTTACAGTCCAGGATTGGAGAATCTGACCGCCTACGCCACAAAAAATATATTTTACAACGGTGAACGATACTTTTTTCAGGAAGGTAGTTTAATTTGATGTACTATACTTAGGGTCCGGCGGTATACGCCCGTGTTTGGCTCTGATAAAAAAAAAAAATTGGAATAACAGAACCTCCAAATGAAAAAAACAAAAAAAACGTAGCATAATTGAGCACGCGTTTGAGTTACAAAAACAATAATAAACATTACTTTCCAGAAACTTGAAAAGTAAGAGACATGGGCGTACCAAACGGGGGGGCGAGGGGGGCGCCTGCCCCCCCAGTTATCAGAGGCGGGGGAGCAAGGCTCGTGTTTTGCCCCCCCCCCCCCCTCCCGAAAAAGCCGCCACTGGGCAGGACAAACACTGGCCGGTAAGCACAAGGGACACCAAGGGCACCGCCACCCGGCACTGGAGGGGGGGGGGGGGTTCTGGATTGCCCCGCCACTCAAAAACAAGTTGGTACGCCACCGGTAAGAGATGTGTTTATTGCTTATGACGCTAGGACAGGTACATAACTCTCCTGAGATAATTTTATCGGTGATTTTAATCGAGTGTTAAAATATGCTATTTTAGGCAGGAATCGACTGTTGTTCTGTGGTAGTTACGATCATCTAACAGAAATATTATAAATGTTGACATAGCCAAACGATATCTGCCTCTTTGATAGCTTATGTTATACGACATACCGTACCAGAGAAACGTAAATATAAAATCTTTTTTTTTTTAATCGCAAAAAAGCGAGAAACACCAATTCGTTGTGGATGTTCACACTGTCGGGTTTTTTGAACGTGATCCCTTGACGCTACGAAAAATACATGTTACAACGCCCAACGATACCGTTTCTGAAAGCTAGTTTAATTATCCACACTGTACTTGAATCTCAGAAATAAAAACGTGTTTAGGCCTAATGAAAAAGTAAAACTGCGGAGCGCAGCCGGCGATAAGTAAAACCAGGCGGCACGCGGGGGATAGCACTGATCTACAAGAACAAAATAAAATATTACTTTCCGGAAGTGAGTAAATTAAGAGATGTGCTTATTACGTAGCTCTCTGTGAGCTCAGCTGAATAACTGCCTTAAAATAGTGGTATTTCTGTTTCAATTTTGGGTGAAGATGACCGCTTTCAGAAAAACTTCGGCTGCATCACTGTGGCAGTTTTACCACTTACACATTTGTCATTTTCCCATTTCGCTCGCAATATGCCCATCATTATTACATGCCTTTCTTCATTGAAAGGACTTGCGCTGTTTCCCTACTACACTGACCCACATATTAGCACGGATGCAGTAAATAATCCCGGCAAAACAAGAGGGCCACGGTTTGTGCATCGCAACAATTCAACCTTGGGCTCGCACTTTTTATTTTCACTGTCTGCGCGATTGTTACCCTAAATCACGGTGCCGACGACTGCAAAAACATAAAAAAAAAAATCATTTAAATAATAAAAACTAATAAAAAAAGTAAAAAAAAAAAAATGTAGCTGCTTCCCCGTGATTCGAACCAACGACCACATGCTCAGCCGGTCGTCGCTCCAACTAACTAGACTACGGTCGCCGGCTCAATTTCGCGCCATTTTACATGTTAGAGTTTACATGTCTGCTATTTTCGTTTGCGGCTGTTGTACAAGTAGTTTCGTATTTAGGATTTTGCTTCGTGTTCAGCACTTATTTATGATATTGTGGAAATGTTGACGTGCGGAATAATTTATTAGTAGTATGTCTTTTATGAGTTTTATAATGCGGGTTGCTGACGCTTTATTTCAAGCGTGATGAAGATACGAATACAAACCTATCGAATCAACAGCCTATGTTTCGCACGTTTTTGCAGCCGTGTGTGTTTGCATACCTGTGTCTTGTGGTCAATTTCCCGATTAGTCGTGATGCGTGGAGTTTGCCTTAGTTGCAAATGTGTCCGTTAAAGACGGAAGCGACTGTGATTCGTGGAACTACGTCAAATCAGCTCTACAGCCCAAGATCACGGCACGGAACCCGAAGTAAGTTCGTTTCTTTGTTCGTTAGGGCTAGATTATTCTTTCCTGCGTTCAAATGGCTTGTTATTGTCTGAAAATCGCTTGCTTTTACAAGTGTTACTAATTGTGTGCGAATGGTGTTATGCGAAGCTGTTTTTCTTCTTTTCTCCCCGATGCAGAGGCTGCGTACTCATTCATGGTCCATCGGCAGCGGCGGAACTCTTTCGGAGATGGAGCGGGGGTGGGGGGAGCGGGGGAGGAGGAAGGGGGAGGGGGGGGGAAGGTGATTGCCTTTTTCCCCGTATTGTTTACTGGTTAACTAGAATGTCTGGAAGGGCGCGGTGCCCCTCCATCGATGAAGCCACTCTCCGTACTTGCGTGCGGACAGCTGGATCCGACAAAAGGCAGCGATTGATTGATCGATAAGCCCGTAGCTTCCGCCGCCCAGTCGTCTGCAAACGACTTCATATTAGCGATTCATAATCGGAAAAGAATAGCCTAAAATTGGTGCCGCGAGGAATTCACCCCATAATGATTAATGCATAGCATAGCACTCCCGATCGCAAAAATTTGTGCCCGCGAAATAATTTTTGACGCCGTCACTTAAGTAGTTTTTCGCGAAATGTCGAGCTCTAAAACATCATTTGCTGTACACATGTTTCGTATGATCCAACGCACGTGCAACAAATTTTACACCTCCAGAAACTTTCAGGCTGCTTTAAATGGTGAAGCATTTATTCTGTTCCTACTGGTAATTTTTTTTTATTATTATTATTATAGGCTATCAAATATTAATTACAAGCTTCTGGGGAAATTTACAAGCATGTCCTGAATTAAGGTAGCGTTACCTAATCCCTGTTTTTTTCGTTCGGTACTGCCTTTAGCGAATGGTGTAAGTTGTAATTGCTTTTAGTTGTTGCATGATTGTAGTTAGGTGGTGAGCTGGTACTAATTGAGCACCTTTTTTCCCCCGTATTGTTTACTGGTTAACTAGAATGTCTGGAAGGGCGCGGTGCCCCTCCATCGATGAAGCCACTCTCCGTACTTGCGTGCGGACAGCTGGATCCGACAAAAGGCAGCGATTGATTGATCGAGAAGCCCGTAGCTTCCGCCGCCCAGTCGTCTGCAAACGACTTCATATTAGCGATTCATAATCGGAAAAGAATTGCCTAAAATTGGTGCCGCGAGAAATTCACCCCATAATGATTAATGCATAGCATAGCACTCCCGATCGCAAAAATTTGTGCCCGCGAAATAATTTTTGACGCCGTCACTTAAGTAGTTTTTCGCGAAATGTCAAGCTCTAAAACATAATTTGCTGTACACATGTTTCGTATGATCCAACGCACGTGCAACAAATTTTACACCTCCAGAAACTTTCAGGCTGCTTTAAATGGTGAAGCATTTATTCTGTTCCTACTTGTATTTTTTTTATTATTATTAGAGGCTATCAAATATTAATTACAAGCTTCTGGGGAAATTTACAAGCATGTCCTGAATTAAGGTAGCGTCACCTAATCCCCGTTTTTTTCGTTCGGTACTGCCTTTAGCGAATGGTGTAAGTTGTAATTGCTTTTAGTTGTTGCATGATTGTAGTTAGGTGGTGAGCTGGTACTAATTGAGAATCTTGAAAAATAGTTCACAAAAGGTCAAGGAGACAAGGAGAGCAACACGTAGACCTCATGCAAGCCCAGATTCAACTCGCATGAATCAGAAAAGAAGGAAGAAATAAAGAATGTGGAAGGAGCTTGAGCACAGGCCAAGGGGAATGTGCTGATTTACCCGTTAGCAAGAGCAGATTTAAAAAAACATAATTTCCATTTCAGTTAAGGTAACAGATGGATCGCAAATACATAAAGACAGCTCAATCTCTCTCTAATGTCTACGATGGATTGTCACCTGCCTATGCACTGTTTACACTGCTCGTGTAGTGTCATCCTTGGGAAAAATGTGATTAATTAGCAAGATAATATGAAAAGCATACAAGAGGATTATTTTAGGCCTTTATTATTCATAGTATGGGCGACCATTGTGTCCGCACATCCGTCTCTTACCTGAGCTGCCGAGGAAATCATTTTTACAGTCTTATGCATATGAGCGAATTAGCACGTTCCACTGGGACCTGTTTGAACTTTTGCTAAAGCTCCTGCGTTTTTTTTTCGTTTTTTTTTTTTGCTTTTCTAATTTATGTGAGTTGGGTGTCTGCACTCATATGTAGTGTGTGTATTCCTCTCCTTTATTCCTTGTTTTTTGTGTGCTATTTTTCAAGATGTTCAATAAAAATAATCTCACCACCTTACTGCATAGGAAAGCTGTTGGTAATTCTAGAGTGTCTGTAAAACAATCTACCTGACATCTTTGCCTCATGCCCCGGTTCCTGAAGCTCACGTTTTCCGAGTACAGCCTTTCTGATTTCTCTCATCCTGTTCCTTTATTTTGTGTTCAATAGATTGAGTCGCGAATGTGCACCAGTCTACGTCTTACGCGTTCCTGTCCTTTTGTCCTTGTCTTTTTGTGCACTATTTTCAAGTTGGTCCATGATATTTTTTTTCATATAATCTAATCTGTGCTTTCATCTTTATACTTACTGCAGCCTTTCCCAAGTAGAAGTTGGCATTGACTTTCACCATCCTGATGCGAGTGTCCTGAGACGACACAGGATGACAGTCTCCTCTGCTGGAGTCCTGGCTTCACGGAAGACTGCCAAGGCTGTTCAGTGTAAGGTGATATATATATTGAGCAATATAATAGCAACTTATTGCTGCTAGGATTGTTTTTAACACAGACTGTGTTTATGGGCTGTCCTTTGGCAATTCTGATGCCACTGGCGTGGAATGAAAGCGTAGGGGGAATTGTGCACTTAATTCGTAAGCGGAATGCTGAGTTTACAACAGAAGTGTGTTGCGTTTCCTTGCGTTGGGGGATTGGTGGCCGAGGCTAGCGCAAACTACCTTGGAGCACCTGGAGCGAAAGCTTGCACTGCAGAACCCAGGGTCCTGGGTCCTATCCCCACCCCTGCTCATTTCCATCTGGATGAGCATCGTACCGGCCTGTGGTCGCATCCCTATTGAAAAATCCACCATCCCGGGTCTGGTGTGTTTCTGACGTTTACACCAGAGCGGAAATTCAGACACGGGTCTTGGCGTGTTCTGGTGGTTTGGCGTGCTCTGGTGTGTTCTGGTGGTTTGGCGTGCTCTGGTGTGTTCTGGTTCCCTGGCGTGCTCTGGTGTGTTCTGGTTCCTTGGCGTGTTCTGGTGTCTTGGCGTGACCCTGTCAAGTGTGTTCTGATGTGACCCGGCCGATCTAGTGTCTTGTGGGGTGACCTGGTCATGCATGCACGGTATAATTTAGATGCAGAAAGGACTGCTGAAGACAACAGCTAGCAAATTTTGCAAAAAGAACACCAGTTTTTCGAAGGTTTATGTGTTCATTCTGCCATGAATCAAAACTACAAAGACAAAGAGAATGAAACTTACTATTTTATTTTTTCCCAACACGCACCACTCGCACACATTCCCTTGCACACAGGGCTGTCCATGGCTTTTTAGTTCCATGCCGTTTTTGCCAGCACATCTGGATGGGGAAGATGATGGCTTGGGCAAGTTGGTATTGCGTGATAAAACCTACAGTGCATAGAAAAAATACACGAGCAGTTATTCACAAAAAAAGCTTAAAATAATAAAATCACACCTACAACAGTAAACAAGAAAGTTCTGTCGTGTCCAGCCTGATAATCAGTCAAATTATCACTCGGCTGCCCTCCCGCATTGAATCTGCTTTCCCCTACCTTTGGGCAACATAGTACAGTCAAACCAGGTTACATCGAACCGCAAAAAACCGTCTCCCACTACAATATAGCAGGATATTCTATATAGAAGTTTTAATGAATTTGACTACGAACAAGCACGCCACATTTAGAAAAGTAGTTTACTTTCGAAGGGGCATCTGTACGTCATAAGGGACACTCACCGCAGCAATTTAGTGGCCACTTCTTCGTTTACCGGCTCAGCATCTCTAGAACCCTGCGCGGATAAGTTTGATTATCCGCATCCGAAGACTTTGTATCTGTATCCGAACCGCATGTAAACGTTTTACATTATTGTATCCATATCCGATCCGCATACTTTGTATCCGTATCCAAACCACATCCGCAAAATGTGGAACCAGATCCGACTCACAATCCAGGCATTCATTGTATATCATAACATCAAGCGAGAATGAAAAAAAATGAAAATACAAAAAGCACTTTTTAAGTTGTTTGCTTATCTTTGTACAAAGAAATCTTCGGGTCACCACTCAAAGGAGATGTAATTTTATCAATATCAGTTTCATCGTATTTATATTAAAAGCAATCAGCCTTCCCGAGACACTGCGCGTCGAAGGAGAAATTATCTCAGTTATGTGATCGTCCTAGGAGTCCGCGACCTTTGCCCAGAAGAAGTGCACAGAAAAGATGTCGAGGCACTTCCTTTGTTTTTGGAATCATGACCACACTACCCTTTGCGGAGAGGGAGACGTTTCTTCTACTTTGTTGTGACTTGTACGTTTGAGGTTTTCTTCGCCCGGAGAAAGTTTCCACTCTTTCCCTGCCAATGTACTAGCTTTCTATGGACGATTGATGCCCTGCAATCTTTACTTTTTTTATAGATAGCATTTTTGACGAGAGGCAACGCACTAACTGAAACGTTTCGTGGAAAACTTTTCATTGACATGCATTTCATGGACACACGGTTCGTCTATGCTGTACGTTTTATGGGCACATGCCTCTGCGACGTTTTGTTGACAACGCATTTCTTCACTAAGCCGCTAAAAGCTAGCATGCGATTACTAATGCGAGCTTAACCAAACCATACCCCCTCCCCCCTGTAACCAGGCGAGACGCAAAACGTTTGTTACGAAAATAGCAAGGATGTGTGCGACGAAACGTGTCAGGTTTTCCGATGAGACGAACACGAGAAGCCTTTCGATCAAACCTCGCATGTCGACGAAACGATCTGTAGATGAAACGTCAGTCGACGAACTGAATGCCACCAGGTAAAAATTTAGATTTGGATCCGAGGATATCCGCATCCGCAGCCCCTGACATCAGCACCCAATCCGCAATCCGCCAAAATGTGTCTAATTTTTATCCGCATCTGCCCGTTTACTGTGGCTATCAGCGGATATGCAGGGCTCAAACGATCTCCCTCCGCAGAAGAGATTTTCCTTTTTTTGTTTTCTTCTGGGCAGTAGACGTGGTCGCTTAAAAGAAAAAAAGTCAGCTTTCTCTGCAGGCTGGCTTTCCCCCAAGGGTAATGCCTCGCTGGGGGAAAACCAGCTTGCAGAACTAAACAGCGCTCTTGGCAGTTCAATCTATCGGGAGATGCTGATTTCTTTTTGATGTAACCGCATTTTAGCTATATCTCAAATCATTGTAAATAATAACTCACACTATACACACATTATGTGCACAGCTAAGCACAGCTCAGCCAGAACAGATCCTGTGCCCTTCCAGGTTGATCAGAAACACCCACCTGTCAGAGTGTCAACTTTTTCGTGTGTTAGGGGCTTCTTGCCCACTGCACCCTCCTAGAGGAGACGCCTGCAGGCTTGCCCTGACACACTCCTATCGAAGAGCTCCGCAGGCTCCAGCATAGTGATCGGCTGACCATTCTGAGAAAGCGGCCAGGGGTGGCAGCCTTTTCCACGGCGTGTGTAAATGCTGCCTCTCGCATTTGATGCCAGGTCCAAGATGAATCTGCAGTGAGTAACACTGTCAAGCAAATGCACAAAAAGTGGAGAAATACAGGCAACACAAATGGGCTCTCCACTTTCGCCTGCAATCATGTTCCTGCTGTGTTTCACTGAAATGCTTAATTGTACATATATAAATAAAAAATGAAATAAATTAAAGGGGCACGCCCTAGTATTCGAGCATGGCCTATTTATGTTCCTAACTCAACCTATGTGCTCTAAGCATCCAAAAAGTCCAAAACTTACAATCATGTGCAGCTTATTTCACTATTAAAAAATGCAATCAAAGACAGTGAATGTGGTTGAGCCAAATCAAGGCGAATAGGGTGGAACAGCGAAAGACACTCGTCAGTCGATTGCAAGCGAGGGCTTCCCGTGCAGACGACCAGGACTGGTCGGCTGCTTGTCCGCACGTGAAGCCATCGCTTGTGATTGCCTGATGAGCCCCGTTTGTTGTTAGCCTACATTTGGCCAGGTTCGGTGGCGTCATCTGTACGTCTGAGATTCACTATCTTTTATCAGATTTTTATTAGTGAAATATGCTGCACATGATGTAAATTTAATTTTTTGGGATGCTTAGAGCACATATAATGTGTTACAGCCATAAATAGGCCATCCTAGAAAGCTCCCGAGCGCCCCTTTAAGAGAAGGAATTTCAGATTTGGAATATGCATTAAGAAAGGAGGTCCATTATTGCTGTACGCATCAAATACTAATGATGAGATAAAAAAAACTGTTCCATGTGCTTTTCACATATATACGATATTGTAGGTACCCTTTAATGAACCATTTGACAATTTTTAAATTCAACATCGCAAAGTATGAAGGAAGTATACTGCTGTGCATTGCCCATGTTTTGTACAAATATGTGCATTCTTGGGCAGCCGAGCGATGTGAAAAAAACACCTTTGGCCCCACTTCATGACAAGACATGAAAAATAAAACATGAATGAGTGTGCCATCACCATAGCTCACTACCTTCCCTTTCTGTGTTCAGAAATAGGCATCAATATGTCTCACCTCTGTCTTCTTCGCTAGTCTATACAAGCGAAGCGGGCTAGCTTACTAACCCCTGGATAGGTATTATTGCCACTGCTAAACTGTAATTTGTGGGACACGGATGTCAGATAGCACTGTTGTTACTCTCATCCGCATGTACACTTTTTCGAAGATAGTTCACCTTCTCGTCCTATAGCAGGACATGAACCATCTTCTTTTATTTCTATTTTTCTCTATTTTTAGTAGGAAAATAGGCATCGAACGAGCATATTTTTTTGGATATTTAGGATCCTTAGAGCCCGTCGAATGAGTTATCACTAGGGCTCTGTGTTTTCGGATAAATCCAAAAATCTCCGAAAAACACCCGCCGGTAAAATTTTAATCAATTCGGATTTATCCGATAAACTCCGAATTTTGATGTGCCAATGCCCCCACCCCCTTCCAATAAACTAAATAAAGACGGTATTTTATAATTAAGTTTGATCAGCGTAAAGGGTCAATGGTCCCGGGAAAATGCCACCACAGTTTTCTTTCAAATCTCGGTTGATTGACAAAAAGGGGTCTTACCGATCATCTTGTCAAGGTTCAGAACGACATGTCATTGTGCATTCGGGTCACGACAAAAGCCCCTGTATTGGTTTCCAGTTTGAGCCATACTATTTGTGTTTTAAGAGGAAGAGAGGTTGTGTTTTTGTAACAGCTAAAACTATATATGGATCCTAGAGATTGCATAAAATTGGAAGAGGGGCAGTTGAAACTTCCCAATTACATCCCTTGCCACTCCACCAAGCGTGGCCGCGGGGTAGCATGGAATAGGATGGGATGAATACGTGCTTCCCAGCGACTACCTCCACGAGTTTATTTTAAAGGTGTCGGCGTTTATCCAAGCCACAGATGTGTGCAACTTTTGCCGTGGGACAAATTAGTATTGCCAATGGCAATGGCGCCAACACCAAACCCAGCTGAAGAAATATTATTTGATATAAGCGTGTTTTATTTTTCCTTACCTAGCGTACGTATACACCTGGATATTATTTTTTGTTTTTGCATAAGAAACACTGCGAAATTAAGCTCCGAATTTCAAAGATTTTGGAATCAAACAAAAATAAACTCCTATAAACTCAGAATGTTCGGAAAAAAATAAGCTCCGAAAAACACCCTCCGAATTTGACGAGAAATAAACTCTGAAAACACGGAATCCTAGTTATCACCAAGAACAGACGATCTCAGTAACGTCTTTAGTCCACCTTTAGCCAGCACCTGTGTTTGTCTCTTTGTGTGCCTGAACGTTTGTGTCCTTGTCTTTTGTGCCATTAGTCTGTTCTCCAGAATAAGCCAATGGAGTGAAAACAATAGACAAAGTGCCCTGTAGGCCTAGATATGTACCTCACGATCCTGGACAGCAAAGAAAGGTGGCCAAGAGAAGGCCACAGCCTCACCAGGTGGATCAGCCACAGCAGCAACTAGGAGAGCAAATCGAAGGTTAGAGAGACTAGTAACAGCAAGATCTTGATTCGCTTATATGTTGGGACATACTGTAGCTTTAATAAAGAAGACGTTAACCACACCATGTAATCCCAAATGACGTGCATGCAGTATAAATAAAGTACAATATTCTTTCACAACATCAATCTAGCCCCATGCTAAGGAGCTATGTTAGTCAAATCATTCAACCCCATGTCTTTGTTGTAGTAATTGAAGGAAGCATTCATATGCCCAAACAAAATGTACACTACAGTTAATAATAGGGTGAGATTTCAGTAATGCATCATAAAACAAGTGAAAGCGATTGGCTGGTTTTCACACCATCAGCCAATCACTTTCACTTGTTTTACGATTTGCGAGGATGCAAAATTGTGGAGGTAGTGTCAGCTCATCTTTGCGGTACTTTTAGTGAGGTGACATGAGGGTGCTGTGGTCACTATCATTAAAGTGGTATGCTGCTTATGATGTTGCAACAGCCAGGCTGCTTTATGCACTAAATAAAGGAAGACTAATTTTTGAAATCACGCCTTTAAGATAGTATTGATTCCTGTGCAATACTGCCAACCTTACCAACTCGTGTCGTTGCAACTACTCGCATGTCAAGTAAGCAATGACTGTCTCGTGATATGCTGCATAAAGAAGTCATGCAATGAAGTCGTCCTGCATGTACATAATTAGATTCGGGCCCACCAGCACTGTCACACTGTCAGTAAAATAATTTCTGCTTCTATACAGATCAAAACACATTAGGTTTTGCAACATACAGTCAGAGGCGCCTTGGGCAACGACACTGTGTGTGTGTGCGCGAGGGGGGGGGGGGGGGCAGGCAAACACAGCAGAATCTCAATACGAATCTCTCCACTCCACTCCACCCCCTCCCCTCATTGAAAGTCACCCAAACATTAACCGGCAATGCAGTTTGGCACGACACGTTGCGCCATCTAGCGGCTGCCAAATAAAACACTGGATGGGCCAGGATCGCGGGTGGGCGCATTTCAAAACCCACGTGTGATTGTGGCATTTCGGATCGGCGTGAGCCTTTTTGGGAACTGTTTTTCTTAAAAGTAAGTCCCGGCTTCATGTCTCTATGACCTCACCGGGCTCCTGTGACATCTCGCCTACTCCTAGACTTCCCCCAAAAAATAAACGTCGCTACAGCTGCGTGAAAGACTGCCACAGTCACGAAGGTGATTCAAGCGTCAAACTATACGGATTCCCTTCGAGATCTTGGGAAGCGACACGGCGACGAAGTGGATACTGCCAGTGCGAC
>JABSTQ010004829.1:0-36366 GCA_013358835.2 Ixodes persulcatus | reverse complement strand
GTTAAAGAAGGATTCGGTGTTTTCAGACAAATTCGAAAAAAAAAAAGACTAGCCGGTAAAGATCCGTCAGATCGTATTTCTTCAATAAGCTCAGACTGTGAAGGTTATACATGGACAAAAAATAAAACCACTGGGTGACATTTTTTTTTCGAAGACAACTCAATACAGGCTCTGACTTCTCAAGAAAGATCTCTCGCTTCCCCTTTTAAAATATCATGCAGTTAAAGAAAAGGGGAATTATTTCGCTAATTTCTGCTAAGGACAAATCGTGGATCTATTTCTGGGACAGTTAAAAAGCTAAGTAAGCCAAGACCTGAATTTTTCCAAAAACTACCAAACTCTGAAGACATGAAACCCTACTTATAAAGGAACACATTTTGCTTTTGAGTGACGTCCCACACCCTCTCTTCTCTTCCTGCAGCCAGCAAGCCATCGACTGCCCGCCAACGATGCGATTCTTGCGGGGCCGGACCTACCCGATAGAGTGACTGGGGAAGGTGTGTAACAATATTAGCATAGAGGATGTGATACACAAAGACTGCTGGACAGTACATGGCAGCCCCGTTGCTGCACATTGGTCTGCAAGCCTTGTGTCGCACGTCCTCTATGATGGCAATGTTACTTATCACTCATAGTCAACCACTCTGACAGCACTGGCAAAACCATCTCAAACAGCCTTTTTAAAGGCCAACCATATCCGTTTTCGAGATGCCTACTCGTGGAAGCTGCCTCCCGTGTCTCGGAAACTTTATGGTTGAAACCATTAAAGAAAAGTGTCCAAATTACCTGGATTATGCCAAGATATACATAACATCACTTTTACTGTGCACTACCTTTGCAGAACAATCTGCGTAGTGGTGGAACCGCAGAAATTATAACATCTTTTATATGGGAGGCTACAAACTTTTTAGGAGCCTTTAAGTTAAGACACAAAACACAGAAGTTGGAGAAGAGCAAACTTTAACATTTATTACCTTGAAAGCGCGATGTTTCAACCCAATATGTCATTGAAATATAAAATGTGCCTACAATTTAAACGTAGCAACACACTTCACTCATTTTAATCACGCATCAACCTATTTTATACCGAATAGAGCAGCATGTATGTCGGCTGCCCCGGGACAAGTTTGTGTGCACTCTGCAGTCTTTCTAGCCTCCAAGAGATGCTGGCACTTCCATCATTACATGAACCCAAACGCCAAGGCAAAGTAAACATACCAGAAAGTAATTGTATGAAAGGTGTCTTTATTCCGTGCTGGTCTTGGGGAATGGGGAGGGGGGGGGGGGGACACGAAGTTTTCTTTCACAAGCGGGATCACAATGACGTCGCAGCAAGACTTGTAGCAGAACCTGCATGCCTGTTGGTTTGCGGGTGCAAACACCAAGTCTACCAAAATGGAGTTCCGGTTCATTTGTTGTGCAGCAAACATTTCTCGCACTGCTAACTTTTAGTCAAGACAACAAACTCTTGGCCACAGCGTGTACACCCATGATAATCGATAAAGATGGATTTCTATTGTGATAAACAGCTCCTATCCACCAATCGGCAGACGCATTCTCTAGCAGTCAGGCTCTGCCAAGAGCCCCAGGCCCGTACCTGCAAAATACACACAAAACGAAACAAAGAAAAGCAAGCATTAGACACACAATACGGAACTGAGCAGTTGACAGAGTGCTCAGTTCTCTTACTTGTTTACTCGCAAGACTAACCCAAGCTGACTAAACCCATGCTGCTACCAAGAAACGGCTGCAACTGAAGTGCCTAGACATTGTCAGGGAACATGAGCGCATGCATTTTAAGGCAAACACTCAGGCCCAATACAGCTGTGATCAAGTAAGATCCCTGTTGCACTGCAGCACACGAATCTCCGAATAGCAGAGTGCCTCAGCGAGATAAGGAATGAACACAAAGAAAGAAAAAAAAACTGATCTGAAACTGTCAACACGACACTCACAAGGAAGCTCGCAATGCCTTTACACACGTGCAGAACAAACATCATACCTAACTTACCTGTAAGCACCCTCAGACCCACAACCAAGACATGCGGTTAGAAAAGCAAGCGTGCCATGTGGCTCAAGACAGCTGTGAGCGAAGAACACCCCTAACGCTTTCAGCAACGAGCCAAACCAACAAGCACAGTGCCTCGGCCAGCTGGTGTTATGCAGTGAAAAGAGAACATATTGGGCAGCAAGCAACGAATGCTGCATACAGTGCATGCACGAAAGTTATCATGCAGTGAAAGTCTGACAATTGGAACATGCGCTCCAAGCAAACACCTGTTAGTAAGAAAGGAGGGGACAGAATAGTTAGCACAGCGTGGACCTCCTCAAACTGTCGGGGTGGGATCCGGAACCCACACTGGTGTCGCTGCAGAAAGTATTTGCACATCACTTGGGGTTCACATGGAACATACTTGCAACCCTGGCTGGCTTCGGAAGTGTTAGTTAAATATTAGCCACTCCGGCTTCGCAAGTGTTAGCTAAAGGGTATTTGACAGA
The DNA here is from genome assembly GCA_013358835.2 of Ixodes persulcatus. Classification (NCBI taxonomy): domain Eukaryota; kingdom Metazoa; phylum Arthropoda; class Arachnida; order Ixodida; family Ixodidae; genus Ixodes; species Ixodes persulcatus. The sequence continues at coordinate 33,867 of JABSTQ010004829.1, read as the reverse complement.
GCACGTGGATATATCTTTCCGTGTACTGCAAGGACCATACGCTCCATACACAGTTTTATTGCATCTGAGGATGCTATATGCAGTTAACGGGCAAGATGGCATGCCTATGACCTATGACAAAGCTTGGCTTCTGAATAAAGATCCTTAAATTTGTGATTTAGGTGGAATACGGAAGAACCCTTTACCGTACGTAGGAATGCGCATAGCCTTTCTCCTGCAGAGATAGTGTTGTCGGCGCTCGTAGTCTCCTTGGTCAGCAGTGGAGCAACGAGAGACAGGAGATGCTCAACCTTGAAAATACACAAACACAACTGGCTACATGCACTATTGAACAGATGGGACTCGGGAAAACATCTATGCACACACATGAACTGTTGACGTACAGCACTAGAAAAAAGTGCAAAATAAAAAAAAAAAACGCAGAGAAGCTTGTAAAGTATGACAAAGTTAATCTTTAAAAAAACAAAAAATAGGCCAAACTGTAATTTAAAACAGAACCAAAATTGCATGACCGATTCTTACAGATCGTTATATGCACGGAAAAGGCTCGCACCTGCACAAATACTATAAAGGACTATTTGCAATAGCTCGATATTTGACGAATTTCTCAAAGCGACCCGCTCAATCGGGCAAAAGCTTCTGGGACCAATTCACGAAAATTCAGTCGTTTGCATTAGATGTAACAAAATTACTGGTCCCTGATTGTGATTATTCACCTGTACAAAGCATGCCAGACAGCTAGTGTAGCGAATATACCTGCGGTGTTCACGTGCAAGCAGCCTTTAAACCCACGTGATAGTACATGTTAGTACACACCGCCAAAGGCAAAGACAGCGCTTGTTCTTGTCTCGCACGTGAGAGCGGGGTCAGGGGGAAGCAAAGTACCTTCATGTAGTCAGCCGAGCTTTTAGACGTATACACCTTGTGAATTTGCCGTTTCGCGAAAGTACAGTGTCTTATTTCACTGAGATGGTGCACGCTTCGCGTTAATATTTATGCGGTGGTACATATGATGAACAATATACTAAACATACCAAATAAAAGCTAGCACAACTTACCTGGTTCTTGACATACGGACTCGAAGAGGTCCCGGCCGGTGGGGTCCTGGTAAATCTGTCGCACAGTGGTGGCGTACTCGCCGTGCGTCTTTCTAGACCTCAGCAGCGTGCGGATGGCCCTTTGCTTCTTCTTGATACTCAAGTACTGCTCACATGCAGCCACGAAAGCAGTCAGCCGAGTCATGTTGACGGTTCTTGCATTGCTGACGTACCTTACCACAAAAAGGTTCATTAGTTCAGCAATCCCAGCTTCGTGCGTGGGATCCACACGAGATGCCATCACGAAAGCAAAGGAATGAATACGGCGCCGACGGCGCTACCAGCGTAACGATCCCACAGATTAATTTTCATTGGACACTAGCTCGGGACCAAAGCTGCTTTTCGATTGGTCGTCACTTCACCGCCAGCGTGTGCTCGTGCCTGCGTGTGCGCGTGCGCGCTCGCCCGAAGCTGCACCGTCCAAACCAAAGCGCACGGTTCTGACTCAGAAAGCGCGCCGGAAACAGCAAAAACGTCACGAAATACGTCACATCCGCAAGCCGCACGGCCTACAGCCGCAAAAAGACGCGTTGGTTTGGATCGCGCTTTATGTGGGTGGCTAATGTTTGCGATAAGTCGGCTAATTAATTAAAATTCACTAATTAACTTTTTAAATAGTGAAAATAGACACATGGTTCCAATTAGAAACTTGCTGAGCGTCGTCCAAAACCCCTAAATTAGTAGTTTTTATAAAGACTTTAAGCGCTTGAGAAGCGCAGTAGTGCGCTTCTTCGTCACATTACCCCCTCCTTTAAAGAGGACGACCCGGCCGATGAATGAAGGAAGCACGAGAGTAAGCTGAAAACACACACACACACACACACACACACAGAAGACAAGGCCGAAGACACATGGTATACGTATGACTGCTGCCGGCCGCATAAAATGAAAATTTTCTTGAACCTGCAGCCTCTCTTCACAGCATTGCCGATCTCGGTGCCAGCCACATGTAGCCCCACGACGTCAGGATCCGGGCTGGGGAATTCATTTTACTGCTATCCCCACAGACGGGGCTTGGGACAGGGCAGGGGACCATAAACTCGCCTCTGCATATCGATTTCGTCCATAGTTCATCTTGTTCACTGCGCTCTTCATAAAACCCTCGTAGCTCACATTGGCTGAACTTCTGTCTCACTCACTCCGGCATTTTCGGCAGTTCGCCGGACGGGGGCTGTGCGGCAAGGCTATGGTCTGGAGGTCGATCGGATGCGGCGGAAGACTGCTGCAACCGAGGTCCGGAGCGATGATGACGAAGAACAAAAAATGATGTACCCCGCACCTCCACCAAATGTTACGAAGATGTGCGGCCGGCAGCGGATGAGGATGACGCGTCCACTCAATGAGATAGAAAGGATCTTTATGGAAGCCGGGTCGTGCGCGCAAGCTTGGCGCGTAATGGTCAGGTACGCTACTGCCCCTATGTCGCCGTCTTCTTTGTAACAATATATATTGTAAGGTATGGGTTTGGCCGACAAGACTCGGCGGCCGTTGTCATGCATAGCCGAGCCACCGAGTTGAGGAGAAAGAAGAAGTAACTCGAGGGTGGTTGGTTCTGGCGGTTGGAATGAGCGGCCACGATTTACGGGTGTCTTAGAGCAAGTGTTTAAGAGACGTTGGAACCTGACAAGTGGGGGCTCGTCCGGGATCTTAAGACGTCTCATCGACCGCGTTTCCTGCCGCCGGACTTTCTCCGTACGATGATGCAGCAAACGGATAGTTCAGCGCTCCATCGGGAACAGATCGCCGCCCACATTCGCGAGCTCTTGATTGCCGCGCCCATCGAACTTGCAGAAGGTGAGCTCAACCCTGAGCTGCCTCAGCCCTTGCAGCCTTTGTTGCCTCAGCCCTTGTTGCCTTAGCCCTTGTCGCCTCAGCCCTTGTTACCCTCTCCGTTGGTAACGCCAGCCGTCACTGCGACCAACGAAGCGCCCGATCTAAATCCCACGCATGCCCTGTAGATCTCCGCCCAGCTTCCCAGGTTCTCTGGCTTTGGAGATCTACAGTCACCAGAAGAATTCATAGAGAAGCTCGAGAGTTACTGCCTAATACACGGTGTCAAGCCAGAGGATCGCATCAGCCGTGTCGTTCCCGCAGTTCTCGACGGAAGTGCGAAGCTGTGGTTTCGCTTCGCGAGGGAGTTTACGAGCTGGGGAAGCTTCGTCACCGCGTTCCATAGCCAGTTTGCGCCGGTGGACAAGAAGAAGCGACTGAAAGGGGAACTGCGGAAACGAACTCAACACCCCGAGGAAAACCTGAAGCAGTTCATATATGTCATCAGCAGTTACTACGACAGGATCGGCGAGCCTGTGACAGATGCGCAGAAGGTGGAGAGGGTACTCCGACAGATGCACCCGCAGTTCCGGGATCTCGTTGAAGGAAGGACCTTCGCCACGCTCAAGGAACTCGCCGACGCTGCCGATGGATTAATGGAGCGCGTGTGGCGACGTCTCCAATACGTACCCCCCCCCCCCCCCCCAACCTTCAAACCAAGTGGCCCGGGACTTGGTGTTCCAAAGTCGAACGGCGACGCCAGTGACTCGTCCAGTTCCGGTGACGAATCAAAGTATAGCAGCCTGGACCACGCCCACCCTCGCTGCTCCAAACGCGTACCCCTGGTGCCTGCATCCGGCGGCCCTGCAACCTTCGTACTACAGGGACCAACTCGGTGCTGTCGCGGCGCACAGCGTAGCACCGTTCCACATGGGTTTCGGCAGTTTCGGCAGCCCGATCCGACAGCAGGCCGTGCCCCAAGAAAACAGCTATGATCGCCAGCTACACTGTCACCGGTGCGGGGGCGTGGGACACATGTCACGCCAGTGTCCCACGAGCGCACGCCGGGGCCGGGGCCGACCTCGCTGTTTTCGCTGCAACGAACCTTGGCATATGCAAGCGAGTTGTCCGGTAAACGGCAGGCAGTAGACGCCGCACCGGCAGGCGTCTACATGTCAGTGCAGGTAGCTGCATCAGCCGGTGGAAAAGAGCCGCTTCTGGAGCTTCGCATAGGAGACAGAATCTTTCACGCATTCCTGGACACCGGGTCAAGCGTCAGCCTAGCAGGAAATGCAGCTATTGAGACAGCAGTGGCTGGAGGAGCGACTGTGTGAGAAGAGCAGCACTGCCTTCGTCTTGCAGCCGGTTGGTCTCAGACAACAAGCTCCGTACGATGCCGAGTGCATTGGGCAGGGGGATCACGTAAGCAGTGATTCCTCTACATGCCAGGCCTTTGCAGGGACATAGTGCTAGGCAGAGACTTTCTTAACGCTACTGGCATCTCCATACATATTTCTTTGAGCGCTTGGACGATCGGGTCTGAACAGCAGAAGCGTGTCCCGTTTTCCAAGGGTGAAATTCAAAAAGAAGAGTCCGGTCAGGCCAATAACGAACAAGTGTATAGCTTAGAGCAATTGTTCGCCCAGTCAAGTGAAGGCCCTTGTGTGCAGAGAGAACAGCCTGGGGATGATCAGTTCCTACGAGAGAATGACTAGCGTCAGGCCAAGACGCCTACAGATGATCGACATCTGCTGCACGACGACAATCCTGACGTTGACTATGCAAAGCATCCGGATGTTTTAACCATGCTGGCAAAGTTTGGCACACTATGTGACAAACGTCCTGGTTGCACGGGACTGATGGAGCACAGCATCAACACTGGAGATTCCGCGCCGATTCGCTGCAGGCTTCGCCCGGTCAATGCTCACAAAAGGCAGATTATGGATTCCTGCATCGAAGATCTGCTGCAGCAGGACTTGATACAACCCAGCTCGAGCCAGTGGTCCTGTGCCCCAGTCCTGGTTGCGAAGAAGTCGGGAGGGTACCGACTAGCTGTGGATTACCGGCCTCTCAATGCTAAAACCCAAGTTCCGGTATACCCAATGCCACGGACAGACTGGGTACTGGCAGAGTTGGGCAGAGCTCAGTGGTTCACAAGCTTCGACCTGTCCCAAGGCTTCCTCCAGATTCCTGTCCGCCACGAGGATATCCACAAGACTGCATTCATATGCCACAAGGGTACATTTGAATTCAAAAGGATGCCCTTTGGCGTGGCTGGTGAACCAGCCACATTCCAAGCTCTTATGGACAAAGTACTTGTGGGAATCAAGCACCAATTTTGTATGGCCTTCTTGGATGATGTCTTGATATACTCTTGTTCATTCGAAGATCACTTGCGGCATATTGAAGTGGTGTTGTCTAGGATCGCACACGCTGGACTGACCATCAATCCAACGAAGACGCAAGCCTGCAGGCAGTCGCTGAAGTTTTTAGGGCACATAATTTCACCGGGAGAGTGCAGGCCTGATCCGGATAAAGTTTCAGCTGTACGCGACTTCCCAACCCCCCAAAGTGTCAAGGACATTCAAGCCTTTCTTGGATTGGCCGGGTACTACTGGTCTTTCCTGCCAAAGTTCTCTGAAGTGGCCCGTCCTTTGACCATTCTTCTACAGAAGAATGTATCCTGGCGTTGGAGCAACCAGCAAGAAATGTCATTTCAGCAGCTCAAAACCATGCTGGCAGACGAGGTGGTGGTTGCACTCCCTGATCTCAACCGACCGTTCGTGGTGGAGACCGATGCGAGCGGCACCGGCATCGCAGCAGTCCTCTTGCAGGACACGGAGGGACAACTGCGGCCAGTGTCATTTATTAGTCGATCTCTGAACGCAGCTGAAAGGAACTACACCGTGCAAGAATGGGAGTGTTTGGCTGTAGTCTGGGCCATTGACAAGTTCAGGCCGTATTTGGAACATACCAGGTTTGAGGTACACACCGACCACGCTTCTCTCAAGTGGATGTTCACCACGGAACAGACTTCAAGCAGGGTACGTCGATGGGTGCTACGCTTGCAAGGTTTCGATTGCCTCATCAGACACCGTCAAGGAGCAGCAAACATCCCAGCTGATGCTTTGAGCAGGTTCCCTGCTCCAGTCACGGTACCGCCGTCGGAGGCGCTGGACACCGAAACTTATGAATGGCTTCCTATAGAGACAGTGGAGCCAGAGCACCGACTTCAATTCGAGGAAAATGCCACAGTGGAGGAGACAGACATATCACCCCTCCTCAATGCATCCCAGCTTGCTGATGAACAGCAGAAAGATCCTGAAATCTCCGAGGTAATTCGCTACCTCCAAGACCGAACCCTACCGACCGACGAAACAGAGGCACGTCGAATACAACATGTTTCTGAGGATAGTGAAATCGATCATGACGGGCAGCTACTAAAAAGTTTCAGGGGAAAGAAAACTCATCTGGGTTCCAAAACAAATACGCAAGACGGTACTGCATTTGTCACACGATAACCCTTTAAGGGGACACTTGGGGTATTTCAAGACTCTGAAGCGAGTCGCTGTGAGGTATTTTTGGATCGGTATGAGGTCTGACGTTTCACGCTATGTGCGATCTTGCCCGTCCTGCCAGACTCTGAAGCCTCGTCGTCAAAAGCCGGGGGGACTAATGGACAGTACCTGGGCAGAGGAACCTATGACACAGCTGAGCGTAGACATCATTGGGCCATTGCCTATATCAAAACGCCACCACAGATATCTTCTCGTGGTCATCGACAAGTTCACGAAGTTTGTTGAACTATTTCCACTTCGAGCTCCGACCAGTAAGGCCATCCTGGAAAAAATGATTGAGGTGTTTTGTCGGCATGGCTTCCCAAAAAGCATATCCAGTGACAATGGAAGAGTCTTCGTTTCCCGGCTGTGGAAGGGCGTCATGAAGCACCTCGGCATCAAAGACCGCCACACGGTACCCTACTGCCCTGCAGGGCAGATGGTAGAGCGGCATAACGCAACAGTTAAGCAGTGCCTCATGGCATACTGCGATGACCATCGGGACTGGGACCAACGTATCCCTGAAGTTTCATTCGCGATGAGGACTTGCGAACGTGTGGCCACAGGGTACACGCCAGCTTTTCTGTGCTATGGGCGCCAGCTCCGCAAACCATGGGAACAAGACCCCGATCAACTTCCCACACCAGACAGTCGAGCTCCAGGCTTCGTGACAGAGGTGACATCTAGGCTGCAAGACGCACACGAGTTTGCGCTAGAGAACCAGAGAAGAGCCCAAGAGCAGCAGCGCCGCTACTACAACAGAAATCGACGCCAGTGTAACTTTAGGATCGGTGATCTAGTGCTCCGTGATCTGCACACTCTGAGCGATGCCAGCAAGGGCGTGGCGGCAAAATTGGCACCGAGACGCTCTGGGCCATTCGTGGTGGTGGGGAAAGTGGGGGTGAGCGACTATCGCTTGAAGGACCGCAATACTGGACGACCAGCGGGACTGGCACATGCTGACCAGCTGCTGAAGTTTTATGAAGACCGGCTGAACATTTAATCTAAGGGGGGAGGATTGTAAGGTGTGGGTTTGGCCGACGAGACTCGGCGACCGTTGTCATGCACAGCCGAGCCGCCGAGTTGAGGAGAAAGAAGAAGTAGCTCGAGGGTGGTTGGTTCTGGCGGTTGGAATGAGCGGCCACGATTTACGGGTGTCTTAGAGCAAGTGTTTAAGAGACGTTGGAACCTGACAATATATACGAGGGGCGTTCATAAAGTTCGTATTATCGGCACAAAAAATTAAAGGAAACGGAACAAAACAGGCATCAGCATGAGCGCACGTCCCTCTAGTTTCCGCACAGTATAAACATCGCATGCTATAGTAGCTCGGAAAGCCGCTAGGGAGTCGAAACAAAAATGGTACCGCCCGTCGGAAACAAGCACATTGAGTGATCCGTTTGTTTCACTTGAAGGGAAGAAATGCCAAGGATATTCATTCCAATCAGGAAGCGTTGTTCGGGGACAACACCCCAGTTTATGACACTTTGCTTAAATGGCGCAGACGCTTCCAGTGTGGCCAAACATTAAAAAAGCATTTCAAGGACGGCGATCAAGTGATTGCTGAAGTGGAGTGATTTCTGAACACTCAAAACGAGGAGTTCTATAACAATGGCCTCCGGCATGTGGTGCATCGCTAGAAAAAGTGGGCAACTTTTGGTGGCGAATATGTAGAGAAAGTCTCTACTCCTACTCGAGTTTGATTGCTGAATCTCTATTCCTTCGTGACAATAATACGAGCTTTATGAACGCCCCTCGCATATATATATATATATATATATATATATATATATATATATATATATATATATATATATATATATATATATATATATAAATTTTCGTTTGACCAAAGTAAATATGGTAATTAGCACAATACAAAAGTAACATATATGTATCAATACGTTCTGTCTTTCTAAATGGGAACGAGTTCCTTTCTCACCTATGAAACTTGTAACGGGAAAGCGTTGCAAAATCAGAAGGAACGAGGCACGAACTGTAGTTCCACGTTTTGAGGAACATGTACAACACAGGTTCAGATAAGGACGATCATAGCGGACAGCAAAAGCATCATTATTCTCACTTAAAGTTTCTACACGAGGCTGTAAAACATGTTCATGCAACAAAACAAAACCTTACTTAAAATATTTGTTTTTGTTAAAAAAAAAACACGCCTCCGAGAGAAGGTGGAACTACGATTTTTTCCACTTGCGCGTATACGCAACTTTCAGGAACACTGGAATAAAACGACGTTGTTCAGAACCGTAAATATTTTTATGTATAAAGCACGCCCACATGTCTACTGAGAGCAATTAGATTTAGTTTATTTAAGTTTATATTTAAGATAAAATAAAATATCAAACTTAGCCTCTTGCTCAACTCTTTTATATTTAGACGTTTTCGGCGATTTTTTAGCACATCCTAGAAATTCGACTTTAGGGTGAAATGTTTGGTACATAGTAAATCACGCTTTTGTTCACTTTTAACAAAAAATTAAGCGCACAACTATAGTAAGTGTTTTTTTTTATTCCGCCAGAAGTTCTTCGAAAAAAAATCATCCTTTATTTTTCTCAATTTCCCAAGATGAACCCTTGGAAAGGGGTAATATACGATTTGCGATTTTCCCAAACGCCCCGGCCCGCGCGCGAGGAATTGTGGGAGTTACTGTCCCTCGCCTGGCAGCTCTGCCTTGAGATCGCATTGCCTTGTCGCTTGTCTCCTCTTAACCGTCTGTTTTTCGATTCCATTACCTATTTTTATCTATTCCAGTGTATTGTTTATTGCTTCTAAGTGTTTCTATTCTCTGCTGCGCGTGATATTTCTTGCATATATATATAGTATTTGTGTCTTTATTTTGCCTTTTTCGACGGGAGTGCCGACGGACAACACGCCGCTTCGCGCGTCGTTTCCCGGGTGAGTACTATTCCGTTGCTACCGATTCCTATCGAGCTGTTAGCTGTTCATTTTGTTTCATTTGACCCACGGGCAGTCAAGAGGAGCCGTTTATGAACACCCGCGCACATGTCACAGGGGTTGGCAGAGCTCTGAATCAACAATCGCGACGCGAGAGCCGAGTGCGCTGTGATTTGGTCGCCCGCGCTCGCACCGTTGACTCGCACTGTAGCGTGTGCCTTCGAGTGCCGCTTATTTGACTAAGAAACAGCCATTGGTCATTGGTCCGAATGCCTGCGAAACCGTAACACCGTTCGGCATATCCAACGCTGCAGCGCCTGACAACTGCACGCAGTTGTCTTCACCCAAACGCTTCGCAGGACGCTGTCTTTTGGAAAGCGGTGCCAGGAAATATACTGTGCGCTGGCAGTATTGTTTGTACAGCCTGGCACACAGCAAACTGTGCCATGCGGGCATGTTGCTGCTGAAGGTGACCTAAAGAAATAAAATACCTTGAGCTGACATCTTGACTAGAGAAATAAAATTATCGAAGGAACCACGAGTTTTAAGATGACTGCCTAGGTGACAGCACATCACTGCACTTGAAAAGGGGTTTGCAACTGACAACCGCTTAGCAGATAGATTAAGAAGGCATGCCATAGGCACATTCAAGCCGCGACATTGAGCCATCGGCGTTTGCGAAGGGATCGCGCCGCACCGCGCAGTTGTCAGGCGCCGGAGCGTTGCACATATGCCTCAGCTTCGCAAACATTCGGGCAAATGGGTCGCGGCGACAAAGCGGCGTGCTGTATCTTGGTCAAGTAAGCGGCACTCGAAGGCATACGCTACAGTACGAGTCAACGGAGCGAGCGCGGGCGGCCAAATCACGGCGCACTCGGCTCTCGCGTCGCGATTGTTGATTCAGAGCTTTGCCTACCCCTGTGACATGTGCGCGGGTGTTCATAAACGGCTGCTTTCGACTACACGCGGGTTAAATGAACAAAATGAACAGCTAACAGCGCGATAGGAATCGGTAGCAACGGAATAGTACTCACCAGGGGAACGACGCGCGAAGCGGCGTGTTGTCAGTCGGCACTCCCGTCGAAAAAGTCAAAATAAAGACACAAATACTATATATATGCAAGAAAAATCACGTGCAGAAGAGAATAGAAACACTTAGAATCAATAAAAATACACTGGAATAGATAAAAATAGGTAATGAAATCGAAAAACAGAGAATTAAGAGGAGACAGGCGACAAGGCAACGCGATCTCAAGGCAGAGCGGCCAGGCGAGGGACAGCCTCTCCCACAATTCCTCGCGCGCGGGCCGGGGCGCTTGGGGGATTTCGCAAAAGGTCTATAGACCTTTCCAATGTTTACAAAATCACAGTCCAGCGTGCGATCTTCACAGTCCAGCACGTGCGTGTTCGTCGCTTCGGAAAGCGAGCAAAGCACACGCCATACGCACGAACACTCAAAATGGCACCGGGCACACGCTCTTTCTTGGAAAGGTCTATTCAGAAGCCCGAAAAACATGTTGCATGATAGTGTTTTAAATTAGAAAATTGAACGTTTTGCCAGGTCTGTGTTGCAGTCAATTAATGTTGGAGACTTTCTTTCTCAAGAACAAGTAGTACTTGAATACTGCATCCATAGTGGAGGTAGTCTGTCGCATTATGCAATAAAACATGCGTTTTTTTTTCTTTTATTAGTAATTAAGCAGATATTTCTAATTAAAAGTTAACTTTGCGGCGCATTCGGTCCTGAGGGGCTTGTGCTTTGTTGACTGCGCTGCGCTACATTCCCAAGGTAGTATTTTAATGTGGCCCTGGGTAGCCTGTTGACAATGATTCGATTTATTTATCGAGACTCCATTTCTAACAGAGCCATCTCGCAAAGCGTTCCCCGCACCCGTGACGCCGCCACAACTGTAGTTCACAACGGGTAGGCACCTTTGTCCGAGATTGCTCGCGCCGTCCTACGTAGCACGAGAACGTTCTGAGAACATAGGCAACATTCTTGGAATGTTGCAAATTTACGTAAGAGCATTCTATCACCGTTGTCCGAATGTGGTGCAGGCATTTATCGCTACATTCGGGGAATTTTTTCTAAGGGACATTCTTAGAACGTTCTGAGAATGACATAGAACATTACCAGGGCATTCAATCAACATTCAAATATCCTAACAAGGTTCTAAGAACGTTTTCAGAACATCCAAAGAGCTTCTAAACTTTCTTGAAATGTTAATAATTTATGCAGAAACATCCTTTCAATTTCCTCAGAACGTGGCGTGGGTACATCGCTACATTCAGGGAACATTCTCTGAGGCCAATTTACAAAGATTCAACAATTACGGCTTGCTTAGGCTACTTCCCCAACGAGCCGCACTACATATATGGATATGATAAAGCTCCTCACAGGGCGATCAATATTTTTAATAAAAAAAAAGTTCTAGAAGGCGCAAGCACAAGCTAGCCGCTTTGCCAGTGCACCAGCCTGAGCATGTACTAATGACAGTTTACTCCTGTCGCTGGTCAACTTCTTTCATTCAAAATGTGATGTATACACAACCAATTACTCACTCCGAGCTTAAGAACAGATACACATGGCATTCCACATTCAACTGCGAAATACCTTTCTGAAAGTTTGCAAACCCCAGATACTAGAACTCTGTTCCTTTTAAAACTGCCCTCCACGTACGCAGTGAGTGCCATGTTCATTATCAAGTTTTGAAAACAATTGCTTTTCTCCTCCACCTTATATCATATTCCTCGGTAGGCCTATTTAAGATAAAACGGAACCCTTATGCCAAGTTTATAAAGAAACTCCACTTAATTTGCATACTTTTGGCACAAAGTGGCATAGTGTAGATGGTGTTTCGAACCACAGATTGCGTGAGAGCTACGTAAAGTTGGCTTCACTTGCGAAAATTCTAGGAATGTTCGCAAGCAAGCGTTCCAAGAATGTTGCGCATATGAATGTTTGAAGGGGAACGTTCCGAGAAGATTGTGCGTACGAATGTTCCCCAACGAACGTTTCTAAAATGTTGAGCAGCTTACCTTGTAGGGAATGTTCGCATACAAAGGTTCCTAGAACGTTCCGAATGGTGATTTAACGTTCCTTCAACATTCAGAACATCCAACGAATGTTGGCACAACATTGGGTGCTACTTGGGGTCTCGTGCAGACCTCCCAGCGGGGTTGTGGCGCGTGGCGAAATTCTAGTACACTGTATAAACCATACAGTTCCTACGATGCTTGGCGACAGCCGTGGCGTAGACAAACTAGCCGGTGAGATCGGTCTACCACTACGGATTGTAGTATGCATTGCGAGCTATCAGCCAATTTAGCGTATAAGTGATAGGCCGAAGTTTTGCTGAATCGAAAATTTGTCCCCGAATCTTATTCGGCCAGGCCGTATTTTTGACGAACTTTTCTATATATTCGGCAAAGATTCGGCAAAAATACATTGTCGCCAGACCTAAAAGCTAATATTTCGTTTTTCCAAGCAAAAAAATGAATTGCTTTAAAAATCCATGTTGACACACTTGTTACTAAATAAGGTGATATTTTACGAGATAACTGTATCGTTGTCATTTTGTGTGTTTACTGGCAATTTTAGAGTGACTTTTTGCAGAAGTGGTGGGACAACGAGTTTCAGTGGTAGGGGGGTAGCGGGTGCAGTCATGATACGCGAGTTTGAGGATTCATCAGCGCAAGCGTGCAAGCGTGTACGTGCAGTGTTGAAATAAAGGCGCTAACACGGTGTTCTTACTTTCTCTGCGAGTCACCTTTCCTGCGTGAAAATCAATGCAACGGTTGCTGAGCCTTCACTAAAAGAGAGAACAATGTTATTGTAAATTGGATTTTTTTCTTTTGAATTTGAGTTATTTTAGTTTTGCATGAAAGTGTGCGTCTCATTTTTGCAACGTCTCGTTTTTTTACTTTTAAAATTCGGGTTTCTGATGTTAGGACATGGCGGACGTTTAGGAGTTAGGAATGACGGATGTGCAACGTCGAGCATGATAGTTTTGTGTTTAGTTTTATGCGGAGAGATGAAAGCCGCGAAATAACGCTAATTAAGAAGCAATAATACTTTGTTTTGGCGCCAACTACTTGTGGGCGAAGAACAGTATTGCTTTAATAGTGATGACTGCTTTAAATTACATATCAGTCAATGTTGCAACTATCTCGAGCATCACTGGAAATATCACATGAAAATCACGTTTTCCAGAATATACCGCATTATTTGTCACTTGCGCAGTGGAGTGCGTTAATTCGCGGTTGATCTTCTGTTCTTGCGGCAGAAAATATCGAAGAGAACAACGCTCGCGAAGGCTGTAAACACACAGTTACCATATACCCCGCACCTCCACGTAACCGCTGGTAGTACTGCACTGTACGATGGTAACCGCACGACCCAACGTTACTACACCACTCAGTTGGGAAACTGCCATAGAGACTGCTTCGAAAAAGTGGCACCGACCCGTCCTCCAGAACCGAGTTGATGGCGATCACAACGCCGCCATTTCTCCCGCAGCGGCCACTCGAGGAACTGCAAGTGACTTCCATTTTGGTTTTAATCGGCCATTTTGGGGCCAAAACAGATACTGTGGTAAGGGCTTCAGGGGGTGCCACCCCCCGACTCCCAAGCGGACGCGCCGCAGAATACTACCGAGGTTAATATTCGCCTAGCTCGGGACGCGCTACCTGAAATCACCGCTGAGGCACGGTTGTATAAAAACAATATTAATTGTACTTCAAAACTCGCAAAATAAATATTTTAGAAAACAACACGCGCCCATCATTTTGTACTAAACTCCAATAAAAGTCATTACAAAAAGAGTTTTTTTCGTTGGTTTTTACGCAAAAACATGCTTTCTAAAAGCTCAAGGTGACCACAGTTAAGACAAATGATACAGAGCGGCGCTGTTGTCGTATTTAGCTCGGTCTCGGTAGACGCGAGCGGCCCAGGCTTCAGCGGTGAGTTTCCCAACTGAGGGTTCTAGTAACGTTGGCACGACCGCACGGCGTCCATTTGCAATCCATGGCCCTGCGGCCCCGTCGCGTTCTCGCGTGTGCGCAGGCATTTTCCGAACTTTCGCCGAATCTTCGCCGAACTGTCATTCGGCAAAGTTCGGCATGTGCCGAACTTTGCCGAATCTGAAGTTTGGCAGATTCGGTCCATCACTAACGCTAGTATCAAGCATAGTAAACGAAAAAGAACAGACACTCCAATAGGCCCCAGCGGCCCAGATAGTGGAAAGACGCGTAGGTACACCTAGCAGTTGGCGAAGACACTGATTAGTTTTGGTTTCAGTTAACGTTAGTTTCGGTTCCGTATTTCAGCTTTTGCTTGGCTTCGCTTGCGAGCTTTTATTTTTTAGACACTTACCCGTTTACTTTCCAGTTATTTTAAAGTCACCCTTTAAGGCTAATGACTGTCTTTCAGCGAAGTCATATTTTTTAGTTAGAATGTTTTTGTTACGAGGACAATCTATTTACCTAAAATGAGTACAGGGGCCGTATTTTCCCACCATCATTTTTTTTTCGAATAGAAGACACAGTCCTAGTTCTAAACAAGAATCTTTTTTAACTTTCATAACAAGTACTATACATGAGTGTCCATGTGTATTGTTGAGCGAAGCTGTGTAACCCGGCCCAGGAAATAACCACAACAAAAAGAAGTGACATAAAAACAGCTTATCGTAGGCAAAATCACGTACAGGCCATCATGGTGTAACTACAAATAACTACAAATCGAAAGCCGGTCGAGAATTCGCCTGTTTCAATCGCGCTCACTTCACTCAGAGAAAGGACCAGATGACGTCTCGTAAAACGATAGCGCGTTTTCACATAACGATACGCCGTTTTTTTTTCGTTTCTTTTACGCTTGGGGAAAATATTTAGAAATCGGGAGTTGCACTTTCCTCGGAAAGCACCAGAAAAAATACTTTAGTAAAGTAAAGGTACCTGCTCAGAGAATTACTTCAAGCAGACATGTACTGTACAAGTTACTAAAAAAAAGCAATTAAGTTAAGTTACTGAGTATTGGCCTCAAAAGTAATTTGAGTAGAGTAGAAATTACCCAAATGAAGACTAACTGAGTAAATTACTAACTACCATAAAAGAGAGCGAATTACTTTTAAAGTTAGTACTTTTTTATGGTTACAAGAAAGTACGTAGGTTTTGAACTGTGCAAAATTGTGCTAGCGTAATATAAAGAGGCTTGGGTTTTCACAGAAGTGCTTTAATAGCTGGTTCTGCTTCTGCGTGCCTAATGCTTTTGTACTTTTTTATGTCTCTTGGTCAGTGATGGATATCAGAAGTATCATTTCTACTTTGAGGTTCAGCGCTGCCTGAGCTTGATTTTGAAGACAGTGTTTGCTTGTTTACAGCGTTGCGTAAAGTACATAAATAAGATTGCAGACGTTTCAGATTCTCTGTAATGCGAAATTAGAGCGCAGCTCTTGAGGTATGTTGATTTTGTGATATAGCGTGGTAGAGAATTTGAGATCTCTCTCTCTCTCTCTCTCTCTCTCTCTCTCTCTCTCTATATATATATATATATATATATATATATATATATATATACGTATATGTGTGTATATATACATACAGGGTGTTTCAGAGAACGTAGGCCAAATCGCTTCTGCGAAAACTACTCATCGCAACGAAAAAAGGCTTGTGGCGTTTTGGTCCTTGGCCAGGGGCCTATTTAGGAAAATTATGAAAATCCGGGATAATTAGATTAATAATTATGCTTGCGTAATTAACTTTTTTAATATTGTGTTTAAGGGCATGATTTAAATGAGAAAATTGCTCAGCATCATCGAAAAACACTAAATCAACAAATTGCAGAACGATTGAAGGCACGCGAAGCATTTTACGGCTTTCTGAAAAACCGCACAAATTCGACGGGTTTTTGGGTTTCGGTTTGCTTTCAGAGCGCATCTCGGCCCCGGCGGCTCTCGGCCCCGTGGAGAGATAGTGCAACCAGCTTCTGCTGCGTCGCGCGATAACAGCGCAGCACAGGTTGGTTGCACTATTTCTCCACGGGGCGCGGTGCCGCCGGGGCCGAAATGCGCTCAGATAGAAAACCGAAACTTAAAAACCCGTCGAATTTGTGCGGTTTTTCAGAAAGCCGTAAAGTTTTTCGCGTGCCTTCTATCATTCTGCAATTTGCTGATTTAGTGTTTTTCGATGATGCTAAGCAATTTTCTAATTTAAGCCATGGCCTTAAACACAATATTAAAAAATTAATTACGCAAAAATAATTAACAACTGAATTATTCTGGTGTCCCGGGTTGTCCGTCACTGTGCTGATGCGTGGGCGAGTTGGCTCCAAGGCTCACAGGGTTCAGGAGCTTGGGGCGCTGACGCTAGTGGATGGCCTTACGATTGATGCGATCCGGGTTTCTCAGGGCTCGGAGGGTTCGGGGGCTTTGGGCGCTGACGCCAGCGGGTAACCGTTGTGTTTCTCTCGTCGGGCTCACAGGGTTCTGGGGATTGAAGCGCTGACGCTAGCGAATGGCCTTGCGGTTGAGGCGATCCGGGCTTCTCAGGGCTCGGGGGCATGGGGCACTGACGCCAGCGGGAGTCCTTTCCGTTGTGTTTCTTTGGTGCGTTGTTTCCCGCGCTCTTTCCAGCGCGCTCCCTGGAACTTTTCTCGGCGCGATCTTCCCGCTCGGACTCGCTTCCCCCGACTAGAGTGCCTTCAAGTTCATGTTCGCTTTGCCTACCCGTGACCGTTGCCCCCGACCTGTCCCAACATGGTCCCCATGTCCGGTTTCTCCGCTCCCCCTCCTCTCTTTCGTCTTCTCCCCTTCCCCCTCTCCCTCGGGCCGTCACTGTTTACGCCATCCGAAGCGGCCTGCCCGCGCTACGTGTCCTGAACCTTGCCCCCACGAACGTCACGAGACCACGTGGTTCGACGTGACATGGCCATGACTCTGACGACACGAGACCAATGTTGCCTGATGCAACCGAACTCATCTTGAACTGCAGAACAGCGAGCGGAACAAACATAACTGCAAAGGAATTGCACAGCAAACAGTTCCCCGCCACAAATGTGATCTGCTGCGCGCAAAAAAAAAAAAAAGCACGGAAAAAAAAGGGGGGGGGGGAGCGCACTGTTGGGTGTAGCCACGTGACTTCCGCCACTGGCTCTCTCCTCCCACTTCTCTGACCTCCGTGTGCGGGTTTCGGTTTCGGTTTCGAGCTGTTGCATTTTATGGCTTTATTAAAAATATACGTGACTCTGTTGCAAAATATTAATTGGGTAGTCTTCCAACACCATAATAAATCGCCTGGCAAAAAATGAGAAAAAATTTTAGGGGGGTGTCAGTGTCCCTTTAAAACAGTGAACTTTAATTCGGCCAAATTAACATTGTGATGAATGATTCTTTTTATTCATTTTAGCTAATATTCAACCAATTTATTTAATATGAGCATGATTGAGATATTACTCTTTTGATTACTTTTGGCTTACATTGACGAAAATGACTTTAATTAGTCCTATTTGACAATCTGGAGACTCTTTTTATTCGAGTTATTATACCGCCAATTGATCTATTATGACCTCAATTCACATTGTTATAACTCTTTTGATTACTTCGCGTAACGTTTGACACAATGAACTTTAATTCGGCCTAATTGACATTGAGAACCCTTGATTAGTTTGAGCTAATATTCAACCAAAGATTTTTTATGAGCTCATTTGACATTATCGATTGATTGATCGATCAATCGCGTGACTCATCGATCCATCAATGAGTCACGCGATAGATCTTCGATATTTTGACAAAATACCCGAGCACCACAGTGAACGCTTGGAATGTAGGAAGAGGTGCCCCACACATTCGACTTCCCTGAAGAAACGTGTCATTATTTATAGATTTTCTTTAGAAAAGTTACTGTTGCAGACGCCACCACGTGTAACTACTTCTCTAGCATGACTATGCTCCTTGGTGCTTGGGTAATTAAAAAAAACAAAACATCTATAGACCGTTCAAGAAAAGCTCTTCTGGTCAGTGCCATTGCCCAGAAGCTGACCATAAGCGCTTTTCTGGAACGGTCTATAGATGTGATTCTAAATTACCCAAGCACCAAGGAGCATATTCATGCTACAGAAGCAGTGTTGGCGATATCGCGTTACGAGTAACGGCGTTACTGGTAACGTGTCACCGGTAACGCGTTACGTTTTTTGATAACGTAGGAACGTAGTCGTTACTTTTGCAAATAAGTAACGAGTAAGTGTAACGTACTTACGCTACATATTTTGAGTAACGTGTAACGTAATTACGTCAAGTTGCTTCAGTTCCTAGAACTTAAAAAAAAAATTGTTCTTGTTTTTAAGTGCCAGGTTATAAATTACTGAGCCAAAAAGAAAATGCCGCTGTCAGTTTCAAGGCCTGTCCAAACAGGACACTTCAAAAATCGTCAGGCGACACAACTCCTGCAAACCTCGTCAAAATTGAAGCGGACGCTTCAATTTTGACAATTTTTGCAGGAGTCGATTTTTGTGGGCCAGCCAACATCACGACTTTTCTCCTCGCCTCCCCCACTTTTTTTTGGCGTCGGTGCTCGTCAGATTTGACATCGCACGCCACCTGCAACTGGTTTTCTCTCGTGGCTCATTGACCGCGCTACCGCCGTCGCCTTGGCTGGAAGGCCAAAGAGGCCCCGGCTTCGGGTGGATTTGGGAGATTCCTGCGTCGAAGCGTGCGTTTCGCTTCCCGTAGGGAAAGGGAATCACACCTTCGTGTCATTCTTTTTCCGGGACTTGAAAAACGGCGGAGGTCTTGAGCGATTGACCGACAGCCAACAGAGCGCGTGAGCGGCTCTTTGGACCCACGTGATGAGCAAATCAAGGCCGCCGTGAAGGGCTCGGGCGGGATTTGAGGAAAGAAAATTGACCCCCGGCTTAAAAAAAAAAAAAAAAATAAATAAAAAAAAACGGCCGGAAGCGGATCGCCGAGCAGTTTGTCGGAGTCGCCTCGCCTGACAATTTTTGCAGTATCCTGTTTGGACAGGCATTTACACAAGCACTCCTGCTTTAGGGAAACCCCAACGCGACGCCCACTTGCCCTGCTTCGACGAACGCTGTCGCGGTCACTGACAGGCATGATGAATAGAAGCCCTCAAAGGTCAACTCCTAATCCACCGAGGAGACAGGGTTCAGTTTTTTCTACTATCCTAATCTCTCCCTTTCGGGGGAACCCCAGTGGCTTGTCGTTGTGCGATAGTGAACCAGGAATCCTTCTGCGCCAGAGAGACGCTTTCCGGCGATTTCTCCTGAACCGTGCTGGACGCGGATCTTCAGGGTCGCGCACCAGTTGACAGAGCTGAAGACGATCCCCCCCCCCCCCCCCCCCCCGCCTCCTCCCGAAAGCCATTCGCAAGGAGCTGCCGTCACGTGCAAGGTGGCTATGGAAAGTGCAGCTTCATCGCCTTGGCCAGGACTCAACAAATTTTTCGAACTGACAAAAGCCAGAGATGACAATTTAATTTTTAAGTGCCTTTTGTGTCAGCCACCGCTGAAACTCTTAAGTTGTGCCAAGTCCCCAAGCTCCGACCTGAAGAAGCATGTAAAGGTAAGCAAAATGTTTGTTTCTTGCTCTTTAGATTTCTAATTTAATTCCGCTTTGTGCATTGAGTGGGTACTCAGATGTTATCAATACAGATTTGGCGGAGTGTTATTTCATGTCAGAAAGCATATCGCCATATTTTTAATCAGTAATCTGCCTTTGTTGCGCAGAAACTACACAAACAAAGCTTGCCTGCATTTGAAATTTTTTCAACAAAAAAAAAGGGGGGGGGGGGGCTGAAGCAGTTAGCGTACAAGAGCCTTGGAGCGAATTCCACGCGGCCAACAAAGCAAGCCAAGATCGACGACTTAATCCGCCATCAGTCCGTGCCTCACGTGCTGCTTGACCGACTGGTTGAAGATTTTGTTATCAATGCCACGCAGCCTTTCTCGGTGGTGGAGGAGCCCTCATTTGGGAAGTTACTGAAAGCAACAGCCCCAGACAGGAACGCGCTCACGCGTCCGATGCTTATGACACGCCGTAAGGCGCGCTTCGATGCCCTGAAGGACAGTTTGCGTTCAACGTTTCGAAAGCTCCAGTTTGTGGCAGCCACCGCAGACTGCTGGACTCGCTTTCACAGGTTCTCTTCTTAGTTCAATCGACATTTGTTTACAACCATACGAGCGACGGTTGGCCTGTCCGCACTTCTGCCATCTTACTCAAAGATATATGAGTCTGTTGATAACTACTACGTTTGCTTCCCAAAGTTTAGATTTTTTTTTAACTTTGGGTGTTTATGGTGTTTTTCAAATATCGAAATTCACGTGCAATTTTTTTCTTGCCATAATGTACGAAGCCATATTTTTCTTAAAGGGGCACTGCAAGCACTTTTTTACTGGTTTTTAATTTGCACCGAACCTGAGCGTACCGAACGTAGTAACTTAATGAAACTTTTCTTTTCTCGAATTTCGCTTTATTTTAAAAGTTATAGACAAATTAAAATGACAAAACCAAGCAAAAAAATAAGTTCCTTCATGACGTCCTTGGTTGCTTGAGTGGCCGTGAACTAGAGGTGGGGTAGTAAGCTCAGCGAGCGCTTACGGCTGCCGCACTCCGTGTCGACGGCGCGAGAGGGCGCCACTAAAGCATGTTCTCGATAGGCTGTATACACCGGGCAGCCAGAGCGGCTCTCATTGCATTTGCTGCGCGATTAAACACTAATTCGGCATAACACTTCGTTGGCCACAAACGACAGCAAACACGGGGTAAAGACCAGTTTAGAATGGGAGCCACTTCGCGCTGCCATACCGAGAAACGGCCAAACCGCAAGACAAAGCTGCTCGCCGAAGGCTTTCGGAACGCTCGGAGCCGGTCGGATCCTCCAGTCCGTAAACGACCGCAGCGCCCGCCACGTACATCCGGGACCTTTCCGTGTCGGCGCCTGGTCCCACTACTGCTTTCTGTATTGAACCATGGTTAAAAGCGCAAAAAAGATGTACACAAGATAGAAGACAAACACGGGCGCTACTCACAACTGTATTGGAAAATGAAGATGGAAGTACATATATATATATATATATATACAGGGTGTTTCAGAGAACTCAGGCCAAATCGCTCCTGCGAAAACTACTCATCGCAACGAAAAAAAGCTTGTGTCGTTTTGGCCCTGGGCCAGGGGCCCATTTAGGAAAATGACTAAAGTCCGGGATAAATAGTACAACCAACCTCTGCTGCGTCGCGCGATGACAGCGCAGCAGAGGTTGGTTGCACTATCTCTCCACGGGGCGCGGTGCCGCCGGAGCTGAGATGCGCTCCGATAGCAAACCGAAGCTTAAAAACCCGTCCAATTTGTGCGGTTTCTCAGAAAGCCGTAAAATGTTTCGCGTGCCTTCTATCGTTCTGCAATTTGTTGATTTAGTGTTTTTCGACGATGCTGAGCAATTTTCTAATTGAAACCATACCCTTAAACACAATATTAAAAAAGTTAATTACGCAAAAATAATTAACAACTTAATTATCCCGGACTTTAATAATTTTCCTAAATGGGCCGCCGGGCCAGGATCAAAACGACACAAGCCTTTTTTCGTTGCGATGAGTAGTTTTCGCAGGAGCGATTTGGCCTGAGTTCTCTGAAACACCCTGTATATATATATATATATAACTGGGAAGAAAAAAACCCTTGGTGAAAACAGCAACAACGGACGATTTAATAATATATGTATATATATATCTGATACACTTATCGTCAACCAGGCTACGCATGCGCGAGATACAAGAGCATAAACCCGTTTACATATATTTACCGAAAAAACGAATCTCAGCATTATACAATGCTATTGACGTGTTGCTGACGCACTGGGGTCCCCTCTTCTTGATAAAATATGCCTCTTGCAGTTCGTGTGCTCTTTAAATTCTGCTTCTACCAAGAATCCTGGTATCGCCGAAGCGTGGCTCGCATTTGCAGGCCCCACAGTGCGCGGGCAATTGTGCCCCGTCATTTGTCTTTAAATTTTGGGCGTGCTCTCTTAAACGGTCATTCGTGCATCTTCCCGTTTGTCCAACGTAAGATTTTCCACACGTTAGGGGGATTTCCTACACGACCCCTGTGACGCATTCGATGTACGGCCTGGCGTGCTTCGTGCCACATCCTCGCTCGTTCCTGCTTTCTTTAGCGATTCGAGGGCAAGCAAAGTTGGCCGAGTTTCTTTGGCGCTGAAAACACGAGAGGTACTCCGTACCTGTTCGCAACCTTCTTGAGGTTGTGGGCTATTTTGTGTACATATGGTACAACCTCTGGCCTCATATTGCTCAGTGCCGACTGCGTCACTTTCCTGGTTGTGTGACCTTTTACTTTCTGTAGAGTGGCCTCTGCCACACTCGTCAAGACCGTTTGAGGGAAGCCCGCTGACAATAGTCTAGTCAATTGGCTGTGGAAGCTGGCCTGCATTCATGATAAGAATGGTGTTATCTCCTTCCAGAACACAGCAGGAGTGACGATTGACAATTTTGTAATCTTGCTTCAAGTGTATCTTAACAGCACGTTTATTGCTTTTAACGATCAACTTTATTTGCAGAAAAAGGGTATCTGTATCGGATCATGTGTGGCACCCGTACTTTGTAATATATTTTTAGCAACAATTGATCAGACGCTTGAGCAAGTACTCAATGATTTTAATGTTTTTAAGGTTTTTAGATACGTAGACGACTTTTTGATTGTTTTTAGAAAACAAACGTTTTTGGTGTACCAACATGGGGTGGTCTCAGTCTTAGATGCTTTTAGACGACATGGTAAGGGCCTACATTTCACACACGAACTTTCTAACCAGGATCACTTACAGTTTTTAGACCTGAGCTTGAAGTTGCAGGAGGGACACGTGTGTTGAATGTATTCCCCACGATCCCAAAAAGCGCTCCCGCCATATGACTCTGAGCATTCTAACGTGGTAAAGAGAGGAATTGCAACGCTCTGCCTGGAGTCAGTTATCAAGAAGTCGTGTGCTCACCGCATGCAGGCCAGCTTCCAGAACCAATTGACTAGACTATTGTCAGCGGGCTTCCCTCAAACGGTCTTGACGAGTGTGGCAGAGGCCACCCTACGGAAAGTAAAAGGTCACACAACTATGAAAGTGACGCAGTCGGCACTGAGCATTATGAGGCCAGAGGTTGTACCATATGTACACAAAATGGCGCACAACCTAATCGTAGCGCGGAGGCAGGTGTCTTTCCGCTGCTCTTCCTTCACTCTCCACCCATCGGTTGACGGGAGGAACACGTTCACCTCTCTCACCACTGCCCGGCTCAACGCGTCAGCGTTCTGGTTTGTCTTCCCCGAACGGTGCACGATTTCGAAGTCGTACTCCTGCAGACGCAAGTTCCAACGCGCAAGCCGTGAGTTCTGGTCTCTCGTGCTCATAAGCCACTTCAGTGGCTGGCAGTCGGTCAAGATACGGAAATGGCGTCCGTACAAATAACAGCGAAAGTGTCTCACGGCCCAGACGACAGCGAGACACTCCTGTTCCGTAGCCCCGTAGGCCTGCTCCGCTCCGTTCAACTGCCGACTCGCGTATGCCACGGGGTGTTCTTGGCCGTCGAATTCTTGGGACAACACCGCTCCCACGGCGAACTTGGAGGCGTCCGTGGCCAGTGTGAACGGTCGCGAGAAGTCCGGGAATCGAAGGATTGGCGCCTCCGTCAATTTCTGCTTCATGACCTCGAAGGCTACTCCAGCATTTGTTCCCCATGCGAACGGCATTTTGCCGGTGAGCTGCGTTAAGGGCCGCGCTACCTCGACGAAGTGCGGCACGTGTCGGCGGTAGTAAGGCATGAGGCCCAGGAACCGACGCACCTCAGTCTTGTTTTGGGGTGCCGGAAAATCACGAACACATGAGATTTTAGCTGGATCCGGCCGTACGCCTTCTGCCGACACAATGTGACCCAGGTATTTGACCTCGGGTTTGAAGAACTGGCATTTCGACGGCTTGAGCTTGAGACCAGCGGCCCTTACCCTCTGGAAAACAGTCTTTAAGTCCTCCAGATGCTGCTCTAGGCTGTTGCTGTAGATGATGATGTTGTTGCAACTAACGTCGGATAAACCTCTGTTGGCGTTAGACGAACAGGGAGTAGAAGCAGAAAAGAAGAGAAGAACGACGACGAGGAACGTGGACGATGGTGTTTTGACCTTGCAAGCTTTCGAATGTCGATGTATTATTCTCAGCGGTGTAAATAGTAAAGTGTTGCTCGTTGTGTGGAAATGGAACGATTACTGTGACGACCCGCAGCGACTGCAACAAAAATTTGGTGCCGAAACCCGGGATTGACATCGCTGCGGATACTTCGAAGCTGGAACGTGAGTGACTCTTCACGTACAATGGAAGTCCTCAAGAAAAAGCGCAAGGCCATCCGGTCACAGGTAACTCGACTGGTGAACGACACGGAAGGGTTGCTAAGGGCCCCAGGACCGAACGCAGCTGAGCTAGAGATGCTCATCGAGCGTCTGACACTAGCTCAGGGCCAACTCAACAACGTCGACTCTGCCATCGAACTGCTTGTTTCGGAACAAGACGGAGATGCGGAATTCGTGCAAGTCATTGAGTACGCAGACAAGATCGTCATATACTTAACCAAGCTGAAGAGCCAGTTAAGGCGCTCCACGAGATCGGGGCATTCCGCCAGTGACAGTCAGCCGAACGAAAACGGAGACAGACTGGCAGCATCAACATCAAGGAAGGTCAGACTTCCAAAGCTGGAACTGATCAAGTTCAACGGACAGCTGAAAAACTGGCTGCCTTTCTGGAACCAGTTTGATGCCGCAATCCACCGGAACCCTGACTTGACACCATGCGACAAGTTTAACTACTTAAAGGCGGCACTAACAGGGGATGGAGCGGCAGCCATCGATGGACTGCAGCCCACAGCAGAGTGCTACGCGGACGCCATCGATCTCCTACAGCGGCGGTTCGGGAATCAAGAAGCGCTAATCCAGGATCACATGGAGAGCCTCATGGACATACAACGTGTTCCACCTCAGCGCAACGCCAGAATCCTGCGGCGATTGTATGATACCCTTCAAGCTCGCATCCGGGGTCTTAAGGCACTGGGCGTGAGCGAAGAATCCTACTGTTCAATGCTTTACCCAGTGCTCCTTCGAGCGCTCCCAAGAGAAATGACCATCGAATACCACCGAAAGACGCTGCAGTGGGAAGCCGAGAGTGCCACCGCCAGTAGATCTGTAGCAGCGTCACAGACAAGTTTGGAACCTACCACAAGTCGCACACATCTGAGAGGACTTCGGACTCTCCTCGAGTTTCTGCACATCGAGGTGGAGAGCCAGGAAAAGGCATCTAAAGAACATCCAGAGGACGTCGGTGGTAAATCTACACCCCATTTCACCAAGCGCGAGGAGAAGAAGAAGACGTCTACAAATCCCGACAAGCCACAAACCTCTACTGCTACTGCTCTGCATGGTGTTGTGGAAGGCCTCGAATGTTTCTTCTGCAAGTCAAAGGAGCATGGAACACCCGACTGCAACTCAAGGATAACGCTAGCTGAAAAGAAGCGCAGGCTACAGAACGCCCAGAGATGCTTTCGGTGCACGAAAGTGGGGCACATGGCAAGGCTGTGTCGAGGTACACCCTGCTGCAACAAGTGCCGAGGCAGGCATACATCCAGCATGTGTGACCCAGATTATACTCCGAGACGATCTGGCGACGGATCACAAGCCAAGCAAAGGAAAGACGAAGCACCAGTTAACCTGCATGTAAGCGAGGAAAACAAGCCGACAGTACTCTTACAAACGGTTACCGCGTGGGTGGAAGGCAAAAACAGAAACAAACGAGCTCGGATTCTTTTTGACAGCGGTAGCCAGCGCTCCTTCATAACGGAAGAGCTATCGAGGAGTCTCGGTTGCAAACTGCTCGGGACCGAGATCCTGACTGTCGGAGTGTTCGGAGGCAAGAATAGGGAACGAACGTACCGCAGAGTCCAAGTGATTCTGCGCAACCAACGCAGTGGCAAGAAATACAAAATTGACGCCCTCGAGACACATTCCATCACCGAGCAAGAACTCCCTAGCCCTGAGCAGGACGTTATTGGAAAAATGGAAGAACTTGGGCTTACTTCAGGCGACGACCTGAACGGACTGGACTGTGGCGGAGTAGCGATACTACTGGGATCGGAACATTACTGGGAATGTATAACAGGAAGGATCCAACGACTGAGCAACCGCCTCACCGCAGTGGAAACCGCCTTTGGCTGGGCAATACATGGATCCACACAGTTGACTTCCGATACTGTCAGCTGTTCCCAGGCGATAGTGCTCATATCTGCTGCAGACGAACAAGAGCCATCAATCTTGAGGAGATTCTGGGAGCTTGAAAGTGTGGGAGTACTCGAAGAGGCGGAGCGAGATCGGTCAGATAATGACATCATGCAACGCTTCGAAGCAAGCATAACCAAGACGAAGGGAAGGTACGAGGTTGGCCTCCCTTGGAAAACAGAAGTGCACCTAGAATGCAACCGAGATGTGGCATGGAAGCGCCTTGAAAGTCTACGAAGGAAGCTATACAAAAACCCAGACCTCATGCAAAGGTATGACCAGGCTATCCGGTTGTACGCAGATAACGGGATGACCGAGAAAGTTGAACACATAAACGGTTCCGAAGAACGTGTTTATTATATGCCACACCAAGCTGTTCTACGAGAGGGTAGCAGCACAACAAAAATGAGGATCGTGTTCGACGCCTCTTCGCACGGACCGAATTCCAGATCTTTGAACGACAACCTTGAAGGCGGTCCGAACCTGAATCCAGAGCTGGTGGCCCTACTCCTGAGGTTTAGGCAACATCGGGTAGCACTAATTGCAGACGTCGAGAAGGCCTTCCTTCAGATCGGTGTACACAAGGAGGACCGCGACGCCTTGCGGTTTCTCTGGTATAAAACGCCGCCTCAACCAGACCAACC
Source organism: Ixodes persulcatus (assembly GCA_013358835.2). Taxonomy (NCBI): domain Eukaryota; kingdom Metazoa; phylum Arthropoda; class Arachnida; order Ixodida; family Ixodidae; genus Ixodes; species Ixodes persulcatus. Next base: position 6,564 of record JABSTQ010004829.1, on the reverse strand, counting down.
TACCCCAGAAGTCGAGGTTTGGCGTATGACAAGGGTAACCTTCGGTACCACATGCAGTCCTTTCCTGCTGGGAGCAACCCTACAGCACCATTACAACGTTATGGAGAGCGAGTTCCCACAAACAGCAGAAAAACTGCAAAAATCAGTATATGTTGACGACCTCTTGACCGGCACAGGAAGTGAGGAGGCAGCCCAGAAGTTCTACACCGAGGCGACAGAAATATTCAGGGCAGCTGGGATGAAGCTGCATAAGTGGGGCTCCAACAGCGCGGTCCTAAAGAAAATTCTGGAGGACAACGGATCCGAAGAGAGAGCCCTTGGACAACTGACGGGAGTGGCGAAAGTGCTGGGTATAACGTGGAAGTCGAACGAAGACAAACTGTCTTTTACAACAGAACAGGTGGTCGAGTTTACAAGCCAACGCAGAAACACCAAGCGATTCGTGCTCCAGACCACGGCGCGACTCTACGTCCCACTTGGTTTCCTCTCTCCTTTCGTGGTGCGAGCCAAGATCCTGTTTCAAGAGATTTGGAAGCGGAACCTGTGTTGGGATGAGGCACTGCCGGGTGAACTAATAGGAGACTGGGACAGCTGGTGCGACGAGCTCACTAAACTGGGTCAGATCAACGTGCCCAGGTACTACGACAGCGGACTGAGCGACATCATCATACACAGAGAGTTGCATGTGTTCTCGGACGCCAGCTCTTCCGCCTACGGATCGATTATTTTCCTCTGTTCAACTGACGACAGCGGAACAAAGAAGGCGACAATATTGCTCTCTAAGTGTCGCGTCGCCCCCCTGAAGGAAATTTCCTTGGCGAGACTGGAGCTCATGGCAAGCTTGATTGGATCGAGACTACTGAAGTACGTCAAGACATGCCTCGCCATCCAGGTGGACGAAGTTCACTTTTGGACGGACTCGATGATCACTTTGCACTGGATAAGAGGAGAGGCCTCCAGATGGAAAATGTTTGTGAAAAACCGAGTACTAGAGATACAAGGAAACTCAGGGGACGCAAAGTGGCACCACTGCCCGGGTAAGGAAAATCCCGCAGATTTGATGACCCGAGGGCTGAAAGTTGATCGACTGCTCTCTGCTTCGCTCTGGTGGACCGGACCAAGTTGGCTACAGCTTCCAACAACCGAATGGCCCGAAGAAACTGTTGGGGTGCTTTCCCACGACAAGCTCGAGGAGAAAGCTTCGAAGGCTGTAGTCACTTTAGTACCTGCAGACACGTCCGTGGAGTTCATCGACATCTCGAGATTCAGTTCGGCTGTGAGACTACACCGAACAACAGCCTGGGTGCTTCGGTTTGTCCATAACCTTCGATCACCAATCAAGAATACTGGATCGCTGAGCGCCGAGGAGATCCAAGCAGCACAAACCATTTGGATAAAGAAGGCGCAAAGCTCGGCGTTTGCCTCCGAGATTAGTTGTGCCGCTGGAAACAAGGCAGCGCCGTCTGAGTCAGCCTTGCGAAATTTCCAAACATTCGTCGACCAAGGGGGAGTGCTCCGGATCAAAGGCCGTATCCAATCAGCAAACTTGACTCGGGATGAACGTGAACCCGTCGTGTTGCCCAACGAACATCGGTATTCCACCTTGCTGACCATCGAAGCTCACCGACAGATGAAACACGGGGGGCCACGAGACACTCTCATGCAACTTCGCGAGAGGTACTGGATCATCCGCGGAAGACAGTTGGTGAAGAAGGTAGTGCATGCTTGCGTGACCTGCCAGAGGTTCAGTGCCACTCCTGCCAGTGCTCCAACGGGACCTTTGCCGGGTACGAGAACCACGCAGGCGGACCCTTTTGAGGTGGTCGGCATAGACTTTGCGGGGCCGATGTACGTGCGAGAAAATGAACTCACGCACAAGGCATACATTGCCTTGTTTACCTGTGCCGTCACGCGCGCGGTGCACTTGGAGCTCGTGCCGGACGTCTCGACAAAAAGCTTCCTGCTTGCGTTCCGAAGGTTCGTGTCGCGAAGGGGTTTATGTCGCATCGTGTACTCGGACAATGCGCTGTCCTTCAAGAGGGCATCCAAAGACTTGGCCGAACTCTGGAAGACGCTCCGACACCCAGACGTGGTAGACCACTTCGCCAACGCGAATATTGAGTGGCGCTATATTGTTGAGCGGGCGCCATGGTGGGGAGGCTTCTACGAGCGACTCGTCCGATCGGTAAAAGTTGGGCTCAGGAAAGTGATCGGTAAGAAATGTTTGGACTCGGAAGAATTACACACAGTTCTTTGCGAGATTGAAGCCGTGGTAAATTCACGGCCCCTCACATTTGTCTACAATGAGATCGACGAGGGCGAGTCGCTCACTCCTGCAAGCTTCCTCACGGGACGAAGGCTGACGGCGCTTCCGGTGGCGGAGAAAAAAGACTTCACTTCGTCACCTGAGGTGCTCCGCCAGCTTTGGAAACGCAGGAAGGAGCTTCTTAACAGATTTTGGGAGACGTGGCGATCGGAATATCTGAGAGAGCTCCGATCCGCCTATGAAAGAAAGCAATGGAAATCCACGCCCCTTGAGGTCGGACAGCTTGTCCTGCTTAAGGAGCAGCTTCCGCGTTTGCTGTGGAAGATGGGCAGGATTGAACAAATGTTTTTGGGTCGGGATGGAAAGATTCGTTCATGTGTCGTGCGTTTAAACAGGGGATTGTTGCTGAAACGACCGGTACAATTGCTTTATCCAATAGAAGTAACTGAAATTTAGAATGGGTTCGAACCCATTCGGTGGGGAGTGTGTTGCAACTAACGTCGGATAAACCTCTGTTGGCGTTAGACGAACAGGGAGTAGAAGCAGAAAAGAAAGAAGTCTGCGAAGCTGCCCCGGCACGTGCGCACGAAAAGAAAGGAAAAGAAGAGAAGAACGACGACGAGGAACGTGGACGATGGTGTTTTGACCTTGCAAGCTTTCGAATGTCGATGTATTATTCTCAGCGGTGTAAATAGTAAAGTGTTGCTCGTTGTGTGGAAATGGAACGATTACTGTGACGACCCGCAGCGACTGCAACAGATGTCATCTAGATATACATAGCATATCTTACCTAGCAGGACCGCGAGCACTACATCGGCCGTGCGTTGCCATACAGCCGCGCTGTTCACCAGCCCCATCGGCATTCTGGTCCAATGGTAATGTCCCGACGGCGTGTTGAAGGCCGTTTTTTCACGGTCACGAGGGTCCATCTCGATTTGCCAGTCGCCCGAGGTCATGTCAACTACCGTGAAACGTCGCGCAGACCCAAGCTGGGACAAGGTCTCCTGTATGTTCGGCAGTGGATAAGGATCCACACGGGTGACCCTGTTCAGGTCGCGGTAGTCAACAACAAAACGATAAGAACCATCCGGATTCTCAACCAGTAAGGCAGGCGCACCCCAAGGAGACGTGGAATGTTCGATAATCCCTTTCGCGAGTAGTTGATCGACCTGCTCCTCCATCTCCTCTCTTTTAGAGTACGGGATTCTGTAGGCTCGCCGGTAAACGGGTGCTGCCTCCCCTGTCAAGATCCTGTGTTTCACGGCCTCACAACGACCCAGGTCCGACCGACTCGAGGAGAAGACGTCTCGGTGCTGGTCGATGAGTCCGAGCAGGCTGGCCTTCTCCTCTGTCGTAATATGTGAGAAGTCAAAATCATCCAATAAATCTACCTGTTCTATCCGGTTGCATGCCCAAGCATCCGGGTCGACAGGACCAACCTCGTGAGCGTCTACGAGCGTCCCCACGACCTTATTCTGTGGGAGGCGTATCTCCTGGCACGTGACGTTCAGCAGGCGTACCGGAACCGTCGCGTCCTCCCACATCTTCACGAGCGCGTGAGCGCCGACGACGCCATTTACCCCTAGGTCGTGAGTCTCGAGCACACCGAGCCTTCCCGCTACACCACCCGAGCTTACCTTCCCCGGAAAAAGGCACTCGCTCAGAGGGGGCAGGACACAAGGCCCCAAAAGAGTCACTGTCGCCTGGGCCCCTCCTACCTCTTCCAACTTCGGCTCGACCGCGTTCACTTGGTGGGCCCAGTTAGTGATCTCCACTCTTGCATTCCCAATGCGCAGACGCCCTCACTGAGGAGCAAGTCGATGTCCTCGCCGCGGAGGACATCTTGGCCGATGATTCCCGCAACAGGCAACACGAGCCCGTCTGTACATACGAAGCACGCGGGTCTAATCTCATGACCGCCCAACGTGAGCGGGATCTCAAAACATCCGACCGTATCTAGTGCGTCGCCCGTGATTCCCACCAGCTTTCCCGCTCTGTCCCTCTTCGGGAGAACATTCTGCCAGTCCTTTAGAATGACGTCTAGGGTTCCCTTCTTCACCAGGCTTACCCTTGACCCGGTGTCTATAAGGCAATGGACCTTGGCGCCACCGATTTCGCACGCAACAATGGGGCTCGTTTCTCCACAAACATTTACCACGAGCTCCTCTACTGCCCCTTCTCTGCGGTTTTCAGAGAGGGGCCACTCTAGTTTCCCGGCTGAGGGGCAGCCCGTGATCCCAGAGGTCTGTGATCTTCTACCTGTCCCTGGTTCTCATCCTCAATCTGTCTTATGTCGGCTCGGCCGTCGCGGTGCCGATGTGGGCACGACCGCGCGAAGTGGCCAAACGTCCCACATACGAAACAACCTGAATTGGTCTTTCGCGGTGTTCTCGGTGGAGAACGCCTCCGACTGGTTCCAGCCGCACCACGGAGTGACAAGCTCTGTTCAAATAGCCTCTCGAGCCTGTCCAAACGTTCGCGCACTTCGTCCTGAGCCTTATCGGGCTCCTCAACCCGCCATACCGGCTGTGTGCCACCGTTAACGATGCGTTCGTTGCGTTCTTCTTTCACCGCGATTTCGATCGCCGCGTCAAACGTCTCGGGGTCTCGCGAGAGAGTGAACCTCCTAATTGGGTCGTGAAGTCCTCCGACAAACTGCGATAGCATCTGTTCACTGAGCAGCTGTCTCCGCATTTCCCGTTTTTCTTGGTCACCCTCTAACGCGTTTGTTCCCAGGGTGGCATTTCCCAGTACGCGCAATCGACCGGCAAACGCTCGCACGTCCTCCCCCGCATTCTGCTTGGCCGCTAAAAATTTCGAGAGCTTCACGTTCTGGGGCTCAGCGTCGAACCGTTTGAGGGCCAACGCTTTGAATGCCGTAAAGGTCGTGACTGCGGCCACACACTCATCCTGCCATGCGAAGGCGTACGCGGACCCGACCATCTTACAGCGAGCAATCCCAATGAGTTGGCTATCTTGCCATCCCCCCATGCTACCTACTTGCTCTAGAATTTGAAAGAATTCCCTGACGCACACCGTGGTCCCGTCGCCAGTAAACGAGGGAACAAGACCCCCCAGAGCCAACATCCCTGCCCCCAGGGCGTTCGGCTGAGCCACCGGTGTCTGAGACATCGTCTCGCCTCTTCTCTCGGGTGAGGGCAAAAAGGTCTCACCGTTTTCCTCAGCGATTTAATTTAGGGATCCCACCGCTGCCACCAATTGTGACGACCCCAGTAGGGGCAACACAAATACTTCGTGGTGGGTCCACGCTGAGGAGAAGAGAAGCGATAAGACGATATTTAGTCTTAACGGAATAATCTGAATGCTAATATCGGTGCTGGGGCCGCCTGTTGCTCACCTCTCGCCCGGAGTGTCCTGGGTGTCCCGTCGCAGGGGTCTCTTGGGAGAGGGGACTTGGAAGGGCCGGTCATCGACGTGGCTCTGTTTCGACGGGCTGGTTGTACTGAGGAGGCTCAGGATGCGGCAAATCGGGCTTGCTCGGATGTCCGTCAATGTACGCCTTCAGCTTGCGCCCTTGCCTTGGCTCTCACATTTCGCCGCGCACGTCCCGATCACTTTCCCTTTTTGTCCGCTGCCCGCCTGCGGAAAACCGTCCACACCCTTCGACTCGCTTCCCTCCAAGAGAGTTGTCTTTTCCCACGTCCGGCCTGGCTCGCCTCCCTCTCTCCCCGTCCTTGATCGGTTTCGAGTTTTCCCAGGCCCCTCTTCCCCATTTCCTGTCCGTGCACCCCCCGCTCCTGTGTGTCACCCCCAACCGCGCGCGTCCGGACCTGCTCGCGCCGCGTTGGCGTCTCCAACCGCCACCTTGGACGACGTCACATCCCAACACTTCAGGCACCTGCTTACAGTCATCTGACGGGTTCACCACCTCGTTTCGCGCAGCAGTTGTACTAGGATCGGTGAATCCTCTTTCGTCTGCGAAAAGATTGTTCCCAAGGAGGACTTTTGCTCTACTTGGCAGTTAACCCTGGCACAGTGCCACCACACACTCCTCGGGATTCTCGTCAGGCCCCTTTCCTAGTGCCAGCCCTGACGCCCGGACTTTCGCAAGGGGACGTACCACTGTACCCTCGAGCATGTTGATATTGGCGTGCGACTCGAGCCGCTGTTTCGGAGGAACAAAGGACTCGTCCACGAGCGTAATAGTACTACCTGTGTCTCGGAAGTCCATTACCACTGTGTCATTGATTATCACCGGCCAACAGAACCGCGTGAATGAATTACTTCCGGCGACACCACTGTTCGTGTGAACCATCGTAGTCTGGGGAGGCAAGTTT